>PVIC010018163.1:0-31914 GCA_004025085.1 Thryonomys swinderianus
GAAGGAATAAATATGATACAGAAAGAAAATAAAAGAGCATGTATAAGGGGGGAGGAGGGGGGAGTGGGTAGGGATATGGGTAAAAATGAGAATTAACTTGTGGCATATACTGGTACAAATTTCCCAATGTTATATGTGATTTTGAGATGTATATAAATTGTACCAATAAAGAATTCAATTAAAAAAATAAATAAATAAATAAAAAGATGATGAGAAGAAAACTTTTGCAGTTGGATGAATGAAGCAGAGAACTGAATCTCAGACGTAGAGGACAGCATAGCAGCCAACAAACAGGAATGATATAGTCTATGGAAAAGAGCAAGGGACCATGAGAAATCAATTCAACAGCTTCTAGATGACTCAAAGAAAAATAATATAAGATTGACTGGAGTCACTGAGGAAGCAGGAAACAGTGTAAAACGCATAAAAAAGCTATTGTCAGAGACAACAAAAGAAAACTTGACAGGAAAAGAAATACACATACAGATAAATGAGGCCTATCAGACTCCAAAACACCGTGACATAAAAATACCTACACCTAGACATATAATTATCAAGGTTCCAGATGTAAAACAAAAGAATGAAGTACTGAAAGCAGTGAGAAAAAGGAAGAAAATCACCTACAAAGGGAAGTGCATTAGGATCACAGCAGACTTTTCAAGACAAACACTCAGTACAAGGAAAGCATGGAGGGAATTATTTCAAGCATTGCAGGAAAACAACCTCCAACCTAGACTGTTGTATCATGCAAAACTATCTTTCGGAATAGACTGGGAAAAAAAATACTTCCATGATAAAAAAACACTTGAAAAACTTTAGAAGTAAGAAACCTGTACTCCAAAACATCCAAAAGAACATCTTGGAAAAAAAACACAGAAAATTCCATACATATGTGACCCAGGGGAGAGAATACATTGGGGCAAACAAGAAATTAAATAGAAAAAGTGAAAAGCAAAGAAAAGAACCAAAAACAGCGAAACATGGCGGCTCTGAATATGTCCATATCAGTCACAACTATTAATGTCAATGGACTCAATGGGCCAATTAAAAGACACAGACTAGCAGATTGGATCAAGAAGCAAGATCCTAAAATCTGCTGCATAAAGGAAACACACCTAATTCAGACGGAAACCCATAGATTGAAAATAAAAGGTTGGAAAAAAATCATCCACACCACAGGAAACTGCAAAAAAGCAGGAGTCGGTATATTGTTTGCAGACAAAATAGATTTCAATATCAAACTGATTAAAAGAGATAAAGAAGGTCACTATATTCTTGTACAGGGAGCTATCCAAGAGAAAGAAATAACAATCATAAATATTTATGCACTGAACAGTAATGTACAAAATTATGAAAAACAAACATTACTGGACATGAAAGGCCAGTCAACCATGAATACAAAAGTAGTAGGGGATTTTAACACTCCACTGTCACAAATTGACAGATCAACTAGACAAAGAATCAATAGGGAAATTCTTGAGCTAAATCAAACTTTGGGCAAACAGAATTATTAGATGCCTGCAGAATTTTTCACCATTCAAAGCGAGAATATACCTTCTTCTCAGCTGCTCATGGATTATTCTCCAAAATAGATCACATTCTACTCCATAGAACAAGCTTAAGTAGATGCAAAGGAATCAAAATTATCCCATGCATACTATCAGCCCATGATAGTGCCTTGAAATGGGAGCTGAATAGCAGAAGAAATTCCAAGATCCTCACAAACACATGGATATTGAACAACACTCTGTTAACCAACCAATGGGCCACAAAAGAAATTAAACAACAGGGGCCGGAGGGTTAGCTCAGTGGTTCCGGCACCTGCCTCGCAAGCGTAAGGACCTGAGTTCGATCCCCGGTTACCACATATAATGCTGGGCGTGGTGTCTCACGCCTGTAATCCCAGCACTCGGGAGGCAGAGACGGGAGGATTGCTGAGTTCGCGGCGGCTTGCCTGGGCACGATAGTGAGCTCAGGGCCAGCCTGAATTACAAAGCAAGACCCTGTCTCCAAAAAGCAAAAAAAAAAAAAAAAAAAAGAAATTAAACAACAAATTAATCAGTTTGTACAGCTAAATGAAAACACCAGTAAAAAATACAGGAATTTATGGGACACAATGTAACCGGTTCTGCGAGGAAATTCATAGCAGTGAATGCCTATACTCGCAAAATAGAGCAAAGTGAAATAAATAATCTAACGATGAACCTCAGACAATTAGAAAAAGAGGAGCAAAAAACCCCCCCAAAAAAACCCAAAGCACATACTAGAGAGGAAATAATAAGGATCAGAGCATAAATTAATGCAATGGAGACAAAGAGAACAATACAAAGAATCAATGAATCAAAGAGTTGGTTCTTTGAAAGGATAAATAAGATTGACAGGCCCTTAGCCAACCTTATCAAACAAAGGAAGGAAAAGGCTGAAATCCCTGCCATAAGGAATGAAAATGGGGAAATTATCACAGACCCAGAGGAAGTACAAAGGATCAGAAACACGTACTTTGAAAATCTATACTCCAAGAAGATGGAAAACCTAGAAGAAATGGATAGATTCCTAGACACATATGAACTTCCAAAGCTGAATGAAAAGGATATAAAAATGTTAAACAACCTGATATCAATCTGGGAAATTGAAAATGTAATGAAAAACCTACCAAGAAAGAGAAGCCCTGGTCCTGATGGCTTCACTGCTGAATATTACAAAAATTTTAAAGAAGAGTTAAAACCAGTACTTCTCAGTCTCTTTAATGAAATTGAAAGGGAAGCAGTACTCCCCAAATCATTCCTTGAAGCAACCATCACCTTGGTTCCAAAGGGAGGGAAAGATCACACCAAAAATGAAACCTATAGGCCAATCTCTCTAATAAACATTGATACAAAAATCCTCAGTGAAATACTGGCAAACAGAATACAGAGAGTTATCAAGAATATCATACACACTGATCAGATTGGATTTATCACAGGTATGCATTGGCTGGTTCAACATACATAAATCAATCTATGTAATACACTATATGAACAGCCTCAAGGACAAAAAACATATGATTATCTCAATAGATGCAGAAAAAACATTTGACAAAATCCAACACCCATTTATGATTAAAACCCTACAGAGAATTGGAATCGATGGAATTTGCCTCAATTTAATACAAGCTATTTAAGAGAAACCAACAGCCAATTTATAAAAAACTCAAACAGATCAGCCTCCCCACCTTTAAAGAACCAATTCAAAAATAGGTATCTGCAATGAACAGACACTTCTCAGAGGCAGAAGTCAAAGCAGCCAAGAAGCATATGAAGAAATGTTCAACATCTCTGGTCATTTAAGAGATGCAAATGAAAACAACACTGAGATTTCATCTCACTCCCCAAAGAATGGCCACTATTACAAAATCAACCAACAATAAATGCTGGTGTGGCTGTGGGGGGAAGGGAACCCTTCTCCACTGTTGGTGGGATTGCAGACTCGGGCAACCATTGTGGAGATTCGTGTGGAGAGTTCTCAGAAAACTAGGACCAGGGGTCCCATTTGACCCTGCTATCCCCCTTCTAGGAATATACCCAAAAGAATTTTAAAAATCACATTGGAAGGACAGATGTACACCGTCTTTCATAGCAGCTCATTTTGTGATATCTCAATCTTGGAAACAACCCAAAGGCCCATCAACAGGAGAGTGGATAAAGAAGATATGGTTTGTTTTTTAATAAAATGGAGTACTACTCTGCCATCAAGAATGACAAGATCGATGCATTTAGGTGCAAATTGAGACTCCTGGAGGATATACTAATAAGTGAAGTAAATAGATCACAGATAGGCAAATTCCACAATTTCTCTTTGACATGAACACCTGTAGATGCACATGAGCTCTAGAAAGTATGACAGCTTTAAAAGAGTGGGTAATTTCCATAGGAAATTTGGCATGGGAATGTAATGAGTGGCAGGATTAAATGTCATTCAGACAGAAAATAAAAGAGTATGTATAAAGGCGGTGGGGAGGTGTTGGTTGGTAGGGATATGGGTCAAAATGAGAATTAACTTGTGTCATACACTGGTACAAATTCCCCAATTTCATATGTGATTATGAGATTTATATAAATTGTACCAATAAAGAATTCAATTTAAAAAAAAAGAAAAAAATGGGCATCTGAAATGAACAGACACTTCTCAGAGGCAGAAGTCAAAGCAGCCAAGAAGCATATGAGGAAATGTTGAACTTCACTGGTCTTTCAAGAGATGCAAATGAAAACAACACTGAGATTTCATCTCACTCCACAAAGAATAGCCACAATTACAAAATCAACCAACAATAAATGCTGGTGTGGCTCTGAGGAGAAAGGAACCCTTCTCCACTGTTGGTGGGATTGCAGACTCGTGCAACCATTGTGGAGATCTGTGTGGAGATTTCTCAGAAAACTAGGACTAGGGGTCCCATTTGACCCTGCTATCCCCCTGTGAGGAATATGCCCACAAGAATTTTTAAAAAATCACATTCGAAAGACAGATGTACATCTTTGTTCATAGCAGCTTAGTTCATGATAGCTCAATCTTGGAAACAACCCAAATGCCCATCAACAGGAGAGTGGATAAAGAAGATGTGAGTTTTTTAAAATAAAATGGAGTATTACTCTGCCATAAAGAATGACAAGATCGATCCATTTAGGTGCAAATGGAGACACCTGGAGGATATACTAATAAGTGAAATAAATAGATCACAGATAGGCAAATTCTGGATCTTCTCTTTCACATGAACACCTGTAGATGCACATGAGCTCTAGAAAGTATGACAGGTTTTATAGAGTGGGAAATTTCCATAGGAAAATTGGTGTGAGAATGTAATGAGGGGAAGGAATAAATATGATTCAGAAAGAAAATAAAAGAGTATATATAAAGTGGGTGGGGAGGTGTGGGTGCTAGGAATATGGGTAAAAATGAGAATTAACTTGTGTCATATACTGGTACAAATTCCCCAATATTATATGTGATTGTGAGATGTACATAAATTGTACCAATAAAGAATTCAATTTAAAAAATGCACAACAAAATATTTTTCTCCTTTGAAAATCTATAGAACTTATAGTAAAAGAATTATGGAATTTCTCAAAATATATTTTTTTAAAAGTCTGATTTCCTTTTTGGTGTTAGATATTGTAAACCAAGTACTTTTCCTCCATTCAAGAGAGTGGATCAGGGAAATATGAAATAATTCAAATTTGTTTTCTGTAAATCTAGACTTTGTATTTATAAGTTACATAGGGTCTATGAGAATTCTCAATATCTTGTGGGGTAAGGAAAGGTAAAATTAACATATTTCTTGGCACAAATAAAGTTAAAAGTATTTGTTTCCTTCTACGAAATATTCAGAATGAGCTTTGTAAAAGTTTTAAACAAATATACAAATAATAGAAGGTGGTATTTTGTATTATTTAGGGATTCAAAGTCAAATGAAACTACTTACATTGTATTATTGGCTGTGCTACTTCTCAGATCTTTTTCTTGCACAATTATTTCTTGGATGTTTATTCTATATCACTAACCCTAAGACAGACATCATATTTAATGTGTTTATAAAATAAAACCCTACCATCAGTGGCTTGCAATTGTCCTTGCTCTGAGTGTTTGACTATCAAAAACATCAGTCTTCCTGTCTTTAGGAAGGGTCAGAGCTCCCTCAGCCTGAACCATAAAAGGCTGGCCTGTCAGGGTTTCTGCAACCCTTCAGAATAAGGAACTATATGTGGGGCTCGGTGGTTGTTAGCAGAGGAGAAATAGTTACAGAAAGGAGACAGGGGAAATCATATTTTTAAAATTATACTTTTAAGAAGACTGCAACTACAAGGAACAATCAAAGATATCCAAAGTAAAGCTCTAGGGTTTTTTTTTTTTTTTGTACTACTTTCCCTGCAGGTAGAGCACACCTACAGTCCCTTAAATTTCTTGGATCTCAGATGCTCTTTGGTTCTGATATAGCACTGATTAGCTAGATGGAGTGCCTTTTTTCTGTGTAATTAACTCAGGTCTTCTGTAGTAATCCTGTTTTATCTCCTGTGTTAGTTTCCTTGATATCCTTGCATGACCTCGGCACCCTTTTGTGGGGGGGCAGTGTCAGGTTGATGATTTCCAGGTATCTCACACTTTATCCTGAGAAAGTTATGCCAGGGGCACTCATTGCTTCACAACTTATTTCTCCATTCTAGGTTTTGTGTTTTCTAACTTTTTGAGAATTGTGCTATAGATATAACTGTTAGTTTTTTAAATCCTGATGTATGTTAAAATTTACACAGAATTTCTGAGATACCTTTAGTCTTTTCTTTTAATACCTTTTTTTTTTTTTTTCCAACAAGGTCTTACTCTGTAGTTCAGACTGGACCTGAGCTCACTATGTAGCCCAGGCAAGCCTTGAACTCACATCAATCCTCCTGCCTCTGCCTCCCAAGTGCTGGGATTACAGGGATGAATAATAATGCCTGGCATTGTGGTATGTGGTGTTGATGGCTAATGGGCGTGAGTACTGTTGTATGTGGGTACCGGGGATTGAACCAGGGACCTTGCGCTTTTTAGGCAGGCGATGGAGCCACCGAGCTAAATCTCCTGCCCAATATCTCTTTTATTATACAGTGAAGCTTATCAGTCTTGTGGAATCTGGATTTTTAATCACAAGTAGAAAATTTCCACCTACACAAAAATCCCTGGCACCACACACTGCAAGGCAGGCCATGGTGGCACATGCCCCTAATCCTAGCACTCGCAAGGCAGAGGCAGGAGGATTTCTGAGTTCGAGGCTTGTTTGGACTGCATAGCGTATTCAAAGCCAGTCTGAACTACAAAGTGAGAACCTGAATCAAAAAACAAATTGTATCTTTGTACCAGTACTGTAAGGTGTCATCATTATTACATATTAAATTTTTGTATGTACTTAAAATTATTTTTAGATTTTATTCTATTCTCAAGAATATTCTGTATTGTTAGGGTAAGGTTTACTTTTTAGAAAAATGAGAATTTTACAAATGCAATTGGCTAAATATATGCCCAACATTTGCAAACTATTGCTTTTACGATATCATATATTTGATGTATATGATTATGATATCATATATTTGATGTATATGGAAAAATATAGGTGGGTTCATTAATAATAATTTTTAAAAACCCTTTATCTGGGTTAATGAAAAGCATTTTGCCAGAAACAGACATAAAAAGTGACAATATTTCTGGGCGTGCTGGCTCATGCCTGTAATCCCAGCACTTGCGAGGCAGAGACAGGAGGATTGCTGAGTTCAAGGTTTGCTTGTGCTACATAGTGAGCTCAGGACCAGCCTGAACTACAAAGCAAGACACTGTCTCAAAAAAAAGTGACAATATTTTCTTTCATACCAAATCCATAGCCTTTTTGTATGGGTCACTGACAGACAATAGGAATAATTATTGTGTACTTTTTTGTGAATTTGAATAACAACCCATTTCTAATTGATATATTCTATTTTGACATCACTCACTAGGTTAAATTATATGTAGTAAAGATTAGTTTGCTGTACATTAGTCATGATTCTTTTGGTGGAAAGAATTTTAAATAAAGAATACCATGAAAACCTCTTTATTGTCCCTAAAGAGCTCATTATTTATCAAAAAACAAAGGCAATGTAAGTTAATTTTGCATGTTATATTTTAAATCTGAAAATAGTTTTTTTAGCAACTATTTATCAGAAAGATTAGTGGTACTGAGGCCCATGAAGCTCTAGAAAATAAATCCAATTCACAGTTTTTTTTGTTAAATTTTGAAAGTGACTGAACACTTTAAAGATTAGAAAGGTTTTAAAATTTTTAAAGCAACATATCTTTATAAAATTGCCTATATAGCACAACTACATGATAGTATGATTATTTCCTTGTTCAAGAGTTGAAAACCATTCAATTTAGTGTTAAGAATAAGGGTCTTTCCTTTTTGGTTTTGACCAACATGACTCTAAGTGAATTGGTTTTTGGCACATGACATGATGATAGTCTATAAACGTTGACAATTTGCTTCAATTCAACTAAACCCTCCATTTTTTTTCTTCTAAGTATACACTGTAAGTAACATATAAGGAAAATTTTCAATGAAAAACCGCACTTTGAAGACTATTTTTTACCTTCTCCTTCCTCATAGATTCCTAATCACCTTCCTTTTTACTAGAACTCTATTATTAATAAACAGTCTTATTGTTTTGCTTCATGTATCATTCATATTGTGCATAGATACTGCATCCCCTACTGCTTGGAATATAAATATTATTGTCTTCATTACTGAAAATATTAAGAATCTGAGTTCAGAGTGGTTATCTCTAACAAACAGAAGCTACTTCCCTAGCTAAGATTATGCTTAATGGTTCATAAATATCTGCACAATAATGCTCTTGTTTATTTATTTTTCTTGTTTATTTTCAGCTCTACTAATTATTCTTTAAGACTTCTTGCATATCTAAAAGTAGTCATTCTTTGTCCTTAAACCATTATGTTGAATTTACAAGAGATCATTTTGCTACCTATACTGTACTGATTTTTCAGATGTTTTAAAACAAAATTTTTTGTTTTCTAATATTTAAAATGAGAACATGGGCATATTATCTTATTTCCATCAAATAATGAAGTATTTGTCTATCAAAATTAAGTGAAAATCAAAATATGGTGCATTTTAAACATAGAAAAACAATATATTTATAAAGGATTCTTACAAAAGCTACTACCATTCATGTCATCTTTAATGTATCTACAGCAAATGTAATAACCGTATAAGCACACTGTTTATTTTTTATTTTATTTTGGATTTAGTCATTGCTATTGAACATAAGATTGAGAAAACAATTATTTCTAGAAAATAATTAAACTTGTAACTTTCATTTCTGTGTTGGTTGTGAGAGAATGTTTGATGCATTAGATCCTTACAACAAAGATAGGTCCAGTACAGAACGTATGAAGTTACAGTCATAGATGAAAGATGTCCACAAGGATGAATTCAAGAAGAGAAACTTGCTGGGTAATATGCCACATACTTGTAATTCTAGCGTCGAGGGAGTCTGTGACAAAAGTATCACAAATTTGAGGCCAGCCTAGCCAAATTAGGAAGATCTTTTAATAGTAGACAATTCAAGAGTTCCCTAAACACATTAGGAAACACACTAAATTTGAATCAGTGAAACAAGATTTGAAATCCGTATTATGTGATCCAGTCTCCTGCCTTGTAATATCTTCCTGCTTTTGCCTAAGCAGATCTTATCTCCAATTTGCAACAAGCAGAATTTCTCTGTCCTCTCTAGAATTTTATTTCAGAGTGTGTAACCTAAGCTGCCACAATCGGTGTGAAGTGCTGTGATAGAAGCTTGGCACTTTATTTCTGTTTTTGTCTGTAAAATACAGTATCCATTTGAAACCAGGAATCATAGTAGCTATTTCACTTTTATGAGGAAAGTCAGCCTCAATAAAAACTCAGCACAGGAGAAAAGTCAGAGAGGATTACTGTTCAAATCACATCTGATATCCATTCTACCTCTGGTTTTTGAGTCTCATGACTTAACAAATCTTTTTTGTTTAAAGTTTGAATTATATTTTTTGAGCAGAAAGTGTCCTAACTGATCTCATGAGGTTGAAGAATGATGGTTTTCTAAGGAATGAATACAGGAAGAATGGAAGGTAAAGGAAGTGCAGTTTAAAGAAAAACTGCAATTTTTTCCCACAGTGTAACACCTGGAAACTAATTTACACATTGTCAAAACAATAAAACATTACTCCAACTGATTACAGAAAAAAAGGAGGGAAAAGGAAACTAAATTCTTGAATATATCTAAATCATGAAATTAAATTAAAATGAAAATACCTCTCTACACATCCTCTATATAGCCATCCTCAAGCATGATTGCCATGTCTACAGTGATATCCTTTAGTTGGATTTTAATTTAAGTGCTTAGAGTTTTTTTTAAGATTGAATATTATTTTTAATTATTTAATTTAATTATTTGATTCAATTATTTAATTCAATTATTTAATTATTTAATTTAATTAGAGGTTTTTTTTCTTTTTCTTTTTTTTTCTTTTTTTTCTTTTTTGAGACAGGGTCTCGCTTTGTAGTTCAGGCTGGCCCTCAGCTCACTATGTAGCCCAGGCAAGCCTGGAACTCAGCAGTCCTCCTGCCTCTGCCTCCCGAGTGCTGGGATTACAGGCATGAGCCACCAAGCCCGGCATAATTAGAGTTATTTTTAAGATTGAATAACACCAGATCATTGCAAGCTATTTTAACAAGTAATTTATGGTATAAAGAAATACATTAGAAATGACATGCATTAGCTGAATATTGGAGTTTTGAGCAAAGGTTTCAGACTTCACTATGAGTGTGGATTAACTGTAGCACCTTCAAAATTCAAGGCTTCACCCTCAGACATATCTAATGCAAGAGGTCACTTTCCACACTTGCTAAGGACAATTTGTCAGCTCCTATCATTACGTAGTTTTTGGATTTATATTCTTAAAATCAGAAAATCACAGTAATAATAATCAGAATATCACAGTAATAATATCCCAGTAATGATAATAATAAAAATAATAAAATCACAGTAGTAATAATAATAATAATAATCATAGCAATATCAGAAAATCACAGTAATATTTGATAAAATAAATAAATCACAGTAATAATATAAAATCAGAAAATCACAGTAATACAGTAATAAAATTGGAAAATCACAGCAATAATAAAAAATAAAAATAATCACAGTAAGTAAAATCATGTGAAAATAAGAAATGGCCACCTTAGTCTCATTCAAATAAATTGTGCAATAGATTACTGTAGTACTACAAACTGGCATTTATTTATTTATTTATTTGTTCATTTGTTTGTACCAGGGATAGGTCTCAAGTCCTTGCACTTGTGAGGCAGGCATTGGAACAACCGGGCTAAATTCCCAGGTGAAGTGGCCTTTTATAGGAGTCTCATATATTAAAAGGGAAGGAAACTAATTTACAATAGACCTAGGTTCAGATTCCAACCACTTAGGCAGGAATTTACCTGAATTTCCTCATATATAATGTATAAATTATTATGCATTTAAAAAGAAAACACAATGAATTTTTATAAAGCACCTACTACAGAATTTTGTGTAAGAAGGTAATAAAGTGTAAGTATTATTATTACTGATTGAAGTCACTAATTTTATTTTATTTTTTTGCTTTTGAGACAGGGTCTTGCTTTGTAATTCAGGCTGGCCCTGAGCTCACTATGGTGCCCAGGCAAGCCGCCGCGAACTCAGCAATCCTCCTTTCTCTGCCTCCCGAGTGCTGGGATTACAAGCGTGAGCCACCACGCCAGGCATTGTAGTATGCAGTGTTGATTGTTGGTGGGCGTGTCTCCACGCCCAGCATTATATGTGGTTACCGGGGATCGAACTCAGGACCTTGCGCTTGCAAGGCAGGCACCAGAACCACTGTGCTAACCCTCCAGCCCCCTAATTTTATGTGTTTTTTTTTAAATAAAACTATGATTTTTTTTTTTTTCCTGAGCCAGCATCTCACTTTGTAGTCCAGTCTGGCCCTGAGCTCATTAAGTAGCCCAGGCAAACCTCAAACTCAGCAATTCTCCTGCCTCTGCCTCTCGAGTGCCAGGATTACAGGCATGAGCCACCATGCCCGACATTATGGTGTGTGGTACTGATTGCTGGTGGGTATGAGTCACCACACCAAGTATTGTTTTGTGTGATAACCGGGGATAGAATCATGGACCTTGTGCTTACTAGCAGGTGCAGAATCACTGAGCTAAACCTCCAGCCCAGTATGGTATTGTTTTTAAAAGAATGATTATAAGGGTGTCATAATTTCAAACCTCAAATTATAACACAAAGCTACAGTAATAAAAAGCAGCTTGGTACTGGGAAAAATATCAGATTTGTGGATCAGTGGAACAAAACGCAAGATACAAAAACAACTCAAGGCACATTTAGTTATATTATCTTTGACAAATGGGTCAAATCCTTTTGTGGGTGAAAAGACAGCCTCTTCAACAAATAGCTCTGGGATAAATGCCTATCTGTATGTCAAAGGTTGAACCTAGACTCATATCTTAATGGGCAGAAAACTAAAATAAAAATGGATCGAAGATCTAAACACTAGCTCAGAGTCATCTAATCTGCTGGAAAACAGAATAGGTAAAACTTTTGAAGACATACCTATGGGTAAAGACATTACCAACAAAAATCTAATTGCACAAGAAAAATATCAAGAATTATTAAATGGAATCACATCAAATTAAAGTGCTTCTACCCAGAAAAGGAAATCACCAAGACAGGAGACAACCTTTGAAATGAGAAAATAACATTTGCCAGCTACTTCTCATAGGAAAGACTAAATACATATATAAAATATATAAAGAAATAAACAATTAAATAATTGATTAAAATGAGCATCTGGAATAGACACTTCTCAGATGAAGAAATACAAAGGTGTAATAATACACACAAAAAAGTTCAACATCAATGCTCATTCAAGGTAAGCACTTTTTTTTTTGTTTTGTTTTGTGCTACCAGGGATTGATCTCAGGCTCTTATGTTTCTAAGATAGACGTAGTACCACTTGAGTTAAATCTCCAGCCCAAATGATCATTCAAGAATTGTAACTTAAAACAAGACTGAGATTCCATCTCACTCCAGAAGAAATCAAGAAATCAACCAATAACAAATGCTGACAGGCTGTGTGAAAAAAGGAATACTTCTTCATCGCCAGTGGAAGAGTAACCTGATACAACAACTATGGAAATCAGTATGGTGATTTCTATTCCTCGATAGGTATCTTCCCCAAAGAGTTGAATCAATGCATTCATACCTATATTTATAGCAGAATAATTCATAATAGCTAAAGCATGGAAACAGTCTATGACCACTAACAGATCAATGGATAAAGAAAATGTGGTATTTATATAAAATGGAATATTATTCTAGCATCAAGAAAGTAAGTTTGAGTCCTTTCAGGAAAATGGATGCATCTTATGACTATAATGTTGAGTGAAGTAACTCAGACACATAAAATTAAATATTGAATGTTTTCTCCTACATGACATCTATCTACATTTCTAGCACTGGCCCTATCTGTCTGGCTGTCCATCTATCTATCTGTCTGTCTATCTATCATCTATCTATCACCTATCTATCTAGAGAAATGAAGAGAGAAAACAAAATACATGACAGAAAATGAAAAAAAGAGGAGAAAAGAAGAAACAGAAATGTATGGTGATTCAGCACAGGCAATATATCTAAAAGTGTACCTTAACAGTAAAATTGTATTATGAGTTTTACATATTCTGTGGCCTGTTCATCTGATTTTTTCTGCATTATTCAGTAAACTTTATTGATACATTATATACACAGCTAACAATCACATACCACATTGGGGAATTTGCACTAATATGTGACACAGGTCAATTCTCATTTTTACCCACATCTCTGCCCAGCCACACCCTCCCACCCCCTATATACATGCTCTTTTATTTTCTTTCAGAATCATATTTATTCCTTCCCCTCTACATTCCCACACCAAAATTGCTTTGGA
Source organism: Thryonomys swinderianus (assembly GCA_004025085.1). Taxonomy (NCBI): domain Eukaryota; kingdom Metazoa; phylum Chordata; class Mammalia; order Rodentia; family Thryonomyidae; genus Thryonomys; species Thryonomys swinderianus. The sequence goes on from PVIC010018163.1 coordinate 13,561, forward strand.
AATTTCCCATTTTACAAAAACTATCATATATTGTAGAGATTTTGTAATAGTGGCGATTCTTTGTGGAGTGAGATGGAATCACAGTGCTGTTTTCATTTTTATATCTCTAATGACAAGTGATGTTGACCATTTCTTCCTATACTTCTTGGCTGTTTTGAATTCTGCCTCTGAGAAGAGTCTGTTCATTTCAGAAGCCCATTTTTGAATTAGGTCTTTAAAGACTGGTAGACTGATTTGTTTAAGTTCCTTGTATATTGTAGGTAATAGCCCTTTGTCTGATAAATGGCTACTAAGACATGTTCCCATGTCGTTGGTTGTCTTTTGGTGGTACCAGTGATTTCTTTTGCTGTGTGGAAGCTTTTTAGTAGGATGAGATCCCATTTGTTGATTCTTTGTGCTAGTTCTTGTGCTATACAGATTTTATTCATAAAGTCTCTGCCTAGGCCAATGTCTTCAAGATTTTACCTAACATGTTTTCTAGCATGTTTATTGTTTCTGTTTTAATGTTTAAGTCTCAAATCCGCTGTGAATTTAGTTTTGTACATGGTGAAAGAGATAATTCTAGCTTTAGTTTTTGGCAGGTTAAAGCCCAGTTTTTCCAGCACCATTTGTTAAAGAGGCTGTCTTTCCTCCATTGAGGATGTTTGGCTCCTTTGTCAAAGATAAGGTGGCTTAGTGTACCCGGGGGTTGTGTCTGGATCTTATAATCTATTTCACTGGTCTATGGCTTTGTTACTTTGAAAGTATCATACACTTTTTATCACAGTGGCTTTATAGTAGAGTTTTAAATTGGGGATTGGAATACCCCCTTGCCATGTCATGGTTGCTTAGAATTCTTTTGCTTTTCTAGTTCTCTTGTAGATCCAGATGAATTTTAGTATTATTTTCTCTAGTTCTGTGAAGTATAGTGCTAGAATTTCAATTGGAATTGCATTGAAACTGTATAGTAGTTGTGGAAGTATAGCCATTTTGACTATGTTGGTTCTCCCTACCCAGGAAAAAGGGATGTCTTTCCACTTTCTGATATCCCTTTCTATCTCATTTTTCAGAGTCCTATAGTTTTCAGAGTAGAAGCCTTTCACCTCCTTCACTAGAATGATTCCTAGATATTTCATTTTTCTGGGTGCTACTGTGAAAGGGATTGACTCCTCAATTTCTACTTCAGTGAGTCTGTTGTTTGTGTAGACAAACACTGTTGATTTTTGAGCATTGACCTTGAATCAGGCAACCCTACTAAATTTGCTAATTAAGTCCAGTAGTCTTTTGGTTGAGTTTTTACGATCCTCTACGTACACTATGATATCATTGGCAAATAATGACAGTTTAACTTCTTCCTTTCCTATCCTTATTCCTTTTATATCTTTGTCATGCCTGAATGCTATGGCAAATGTTTCCAGTACTATATTGAACAAGAGCGGTGGCAGCGGACATCCTTGTCTCATTCCTGATCTTAGTGTAAAAGGTTTCAGCTTTTGCCCATTAAATATGGTGCTGGCTCTTAGGTTCTCATAAATAGCTTGTACTAAATGGAGATAGAGTCCATCAATGCCGATTCTCTGTAGGGTTTTGATCATAAATGGGTGTTGGATTTGTCAAATGCTTTTTCTGTGTTTATTGAGATAATCATATGTTTTTTGTCCTTGAATCTGTTAATATAGTGTATTACATTGATTGATTTATGTATGTTGAACCAGCCTTGCATCCCTGGGATAAATCTGACTTGATAAGGGTGTATGATTTTCTTGAAAACTCTCTGTATTCTGTTTGCCAGTATTTTATTGAGGATTGTTGCATGAATGTTCATTAGAGAGACAGGCCTCTAGTTTTCTTTTTGGTAGGATCTTTTTCTGCCTTTGGAATCAAGGTGATTGTTCCTTCAAGGAATGATTTGGGGAGTACTGCTTCCCTTTTGATTTCATTAAAGAGATCGAGAAGTACTGGTATTAACTCTACTTTAAATGTTTTGTAGAATTCAGCAGTGAAGCCGTCAGGACCAGGGCTTTTCTTTGTTGGTAGGTTTTTTATTACATTTTCAATTTTCCAGATTGATAACAAGTTGTTTAACATTTTTATATCCTCTTCATTCAGCTTTGGAAGTTCATATGTATCTAGGAATCTATCCAATTCTTCTAGATTTTCCATCCTCTTGGAGAACAGATTTTCAAAGTACGTTTTTATTATCCTTTGGACTTCTGGATCTGTGCTGATTTCCCCATTTTAATTCCTTATACCATGGATTTGAGCCTCTTCTTTCCTTTGTGTGATAAGGTTGGCTAAGGGTCTGTCAATTTTATTTATCCTTTCAAAGGACCAACCTTTGATTCATTGATTCTTTCTATTCTTCTCTTTGTTTCTCTTGCATTAATTTCTGCTGTGATCCTTACAATTTCATCTCTAGCATGTGCTTTGGGTTTTTTTTTTCTCCTCTTTTTCTAATTGTCTGAGGTTCATCATTACATCGTTTATTTCAGTTGGTTTTGTTTTCCTGGTGTATGCATTCACTGCTATGAATTTCCCTTGCAGAACTGCTTTCATTGTGTCCTATAAATTCATGTATGTTGTACTGGGGTTAACGTTTAATTGCAGAAACTGTTTAATTTCTTCTTTAATTTCTTTTGTTGTTCACTCGTTGGTGAACAGAGTGTTGTTCAATTTCCATGTATTTGTGAGGTTCTTATAATTTCTTCTTTTTTCAGCTCCAGTTTCAAGGCACTATGGTCTGATAGTATGCAGGGGATATCTTTGATTCCTCTGCATTTACATAAGCTTGTTCTATGGACTAGAATGTGATCTATTCGGAGAATGATCCATGAGCAGCTGAGAAGAAGGTATATTCTCACTTTGAAGGGTGAAAAATTCTGTAGCCATCTCATAAGTCCATTTGATCAAAAGTTTGACTCATCTTTTCCTTACTGATTCTTTGTCCAGTTGATCTGTCAATTTGTGACAGTGGAGTATTAAAATTCCCTAATACTATTGTATTCATGGTTAACTATTTTCATTTCTCATAATGTTTGTTTTATATAGTTGAGTATGTTAGAGTTCAGTGCATAAATATTTATGATTGCTATTTCTTTGTCTTGGATAGGTCCCATTATGAGAATATAGTGACCTTCTTTATCTCTTTTAATCAGTTTTGCTTTGAAATCTATGTTATCTGCAAAAAAGATAGCCACTCCTGCATTCTTGCTGTTTCCTGTGGCATGGAGGATTGTTTTCCAGCCTTTTATTTTCAGTCTATGGATTTCCTTCTGAACTAGATGTATTTCCTGTATGCAGGGGATTGTAGGATCTTGCTTCTTGATCCAAACTACTAGTCTGTGTCTTTTAATTGGCGGATTGAGTCCACTGACATTAATGTTTATGACTGATATGGACATATTCAGAGCTGCCATTTTTTGCTGTTCTTGGTTCTTTTCTTCCTTGCTTTTCCCCTTTTCTATTTAGTTTCTCGTTTGCCCCAGGGAATTCACTCTCCTGGGTCTCGTGGGTATGGATTATTCTGTGTTTTTTTTCGAAGATTTTCTTTAGAATCTTTTGGAGTGCAGGTTACCTATTAGTGAAGTTTTTCTGGGGCTCTTTATCCTGGAAGTATCTTATTTCCCCGTCTATTCTGAAAGATAGTTTTGCAGAACACAACAGTCTAGTATGGATGTTGTTTTCCTGCAATGCTTGAAATAATTCCTTCCGTGTTCTCCTTTTGTTGAGTGTTTGTGTTGAAAACTCTGCTGTGATCCTAATGGGCTTCCCTTTGTAGGTGATTTTCTTCCTTTCTCTCACTGCTTTCAGTATTTAATTCTTTTGTTGTACATCTGGAACCTTGATAAATATAGGTCTAAGTGTACATATTTTTATGTCACGGTGTTTTGGAGTCGTATAAGCCTCATTTATCTGTATGTCTATTTCTTTTCCCGTGAAGTTTTCTGTTGTTATCTCTGACAATAGATTTTTTATTTGTTTTACGCTCTCTCTTGCTTCCCCATTGACTCCAATAATTCTTATATTATTTTTCATTGAGCCCTATAGACATTCTTTTTTTAATTGAATTCTTTATTGGTACAATTTATATACATCTCACAATAATGCATAAAATTGGGGAATTTGTACCAGTACATGATACAAGTTAATTCTCATATTTACCCATATCCCTACACACCCACATCTCCCCACCCACTTTATACATGCCCTTTTATCTTATTTCTTAATTATATTTATTCCGTCCTCTCATCACATTCCCACACCAAGTTTCCTATGCAAATTTCCCACTCTATAAAAGCTGTCATACTTTCTAGAGCTCATTTCCATCTACAGGTGTTCATGCCAAAGAGAAGAACTGGAATTTGTCTATCTGTGATCTATTGATTGCACTTATTAGTATACCTCGAGGTGTCTCCATTTACACCTAAATGGATCGATCTTGTCATTCTTTATGGCAGAGTAATACTCCATTTTATAAAAAAAAAGCACATCTTCTTTATCCACTCTCAAGTTGATGGACATTGGGGTTGTTTCCAAGATTGAGCTATCACGAACTGAGCTGCTATGAACAAGGGTGTACATGTATCTTTCCAATGTGAGTTTTTAAATTCTTTTGGGTATATTCCTAGCAGTGGAATAGCCAGATCATATGGAACCCCTAGTCCTAGTTTTCTGAGAAATATCCACACAGATCTCCACAATGGTTGCACAAGTCTGAAATCCCACCAACAGTGGAGAAGGGTTCCTTTCTCCCCAGAGCCACACCAGCATTTATTGTTGGTTGATTTTGTGATAGCGGCCATTCTTTGTGGAGTGAGATGAAATCTTAGTGTTGTTTTCATTTGCCTCTCCCAAATGACCACTGATGTTGAACATTTCTTCATATGTTTCTTGGCAGCTTTGACTTCTGCCTCTGAGAATTTTCTGTTCATTTCAGATGAAAATTATTGAATTGGGTCTTTAAACTTTGGGAGGCTGATCTGTTTAAGTTCTTTATATATTGTAGATAATAGTCCTTTGTGTGATAAACACCTAGTAAAGATTTTTTCCCATATTGTTGGTTGTTTTCTAGGAGTGCCAGCGACTTATTTTGCTGTGCAGAAGCTTTTCAGTAGAATGAGGTCCCATTTGTTAATTCTTTCTGCTAGTTCTTGTGCTATAGAGGTTTTATTCATAAAGTCTCTGCCTAAGCCAATGTCTCAAAGAGTTTTACCTAGCCTGTATTCCAGCATGCTTATTGTTTCTGTTTTCATGTTTAAGTCTCGTATCCACTGTGAGTTTAGTTTAGAACATGGTGAAAGAGATAGGTCTAGCTTTAGTTTTGGGAAGGTTAAGGTCCAGTTGTTCCAGCACTGTTTGTGAAAGAGGCTTTGTTTCTTCCACTGAGGATGTTTGCCTTCTTTGTAAAAAATGAGGTGGCTTGGTGTATCTGGAGCTCTTTCTGGATCTTCTAATCTATTCCACTGGTTCTAAGGTCTTTTACTTTGTCAGTACCATGCAGTTTTTATCATAGTGGCTTTATATTACAGTTTTAAATTGGGGATTGTAGTACCCCCTGCCATGTCATGGTTGCTGAGAATTGCTTTTGCTATTCTAGGTTTCTTATGTTTCCAGATGATTTTTTTTTCTTATTTTCTCCAGCTCTGTGAAGCATACTGTTGGAATTTCAATTGGAATTGCATTGAATCTATATAGTAGTTGTGAGAGTATAGGCATTTTGATGATGTTGGTTTTCCCAACCAGGAACAAGGGATATCTTTCCACTTTCTGGTTTCCTTTCCTATCTCAGTTTTCAGAGTTCAATAGTTTTCAGAGTAGTGGTCTTTCACTTCCTTTGTTGGGTTGATTCCTAGGTATTTCTTTTTTCTGGGTGCAACTGTGACAGGGATTGACTCCCCCATGTCACTTTCAGTAAGGCTGTTGTTTGTGTAGACAAAGGCTGTTGATTTTTGAGCATTAACCCTGTATCCAGCAACACTACCAAATTTGGTAATTAAGTCTAGCAGTCTTTTGGTTGAGTTTTGTGGATCCTCTAGATAGAGTATTATTTCATCAGCCAATTATGACAGTTTAACTTCTTCCTTTCCTATCTTTATTCCTTTTATATCTTTGTCCTGCCTGATTGCTATGGCTAATGTTTCAAGAACTATATTGAACAAGAGTGAAGACAATGGGCATCCTTGTCTCATTCCTGATCTTATTGTAAAAGGTTTCATTTTTTTGCTCATTGAGTATGATGCTGGCTGTTGGTTTCTCATAAATAGCTTGTATTAAATTGAGATAAAGTCCATCGATTCCAATTCTCTGTAGGGTTTTGATCATGAATGGGTGTTGGATTTTGTCAAATGCTTTTTCTGCGTCTATAGAAATAATCATATGGTTTTTGTTCTTGAGTCTTTTCATGTAGTGTATTACATTGATTGATTAACGTATGTTGAACCAGCCTTGCATCGCTGGGATAAATCCGACTTGATCAGGGTGTACGATTTTTTTGATAACTCTCTGTATTCTGGTTTCAAGTATCTTATTGTGGATTGTTGTGTCAATATTCCTTAGAGATACTGGCCTGTAGTTTTCTTTTTTGGTGGGATCTTTCCCTGCCTTTGGAATCAAGGTGATGATTGCTTCAAGGAATGATTTGGGGAGTACTGCTTCCTTTTCAATTTCATTAAAGAGATTGAGAAGTTCTGGTATTAACTCTCCTTTAAAAGTTTTGTAGAATTCAGCAGTGAAGCCATCAGGACCAGGGCTTTTCTTTGTTGGTAGGTTTTTTATTACATTTTCAATTTCCCAGATTGATATCGGGTTGTTTAACATTTTTAAATCCTCTTCATTCAGCTTAGGAAGTTCATATGAGTCTAGGAATCTATCCATTTCTTCTAGATTTTCCATCTTCTTGGAAGATAAAATTTCAAAATATGTGTTTATGATCCTTTGGACTTCTGGGTCTGTGCTGATTTCCCCATTTTCATTCCTTATAGCATGGATTTGAGCCTTTTCCTTCCTTTGTTTGATAAGGTTGGCTAAGAGTTTGTTAATCTTATTTATCCTTTCAAAATTCCGACTCTTTGATTCATTGATTCTTTGTATTGTTCTCTTTGTCTCCACTGTATTAACTTCTGCTCGGATCCTTATAATTTCCTGTGTAGTATGAGCTTTGCATTAGTTTTGCTCCTCTTTTTCTAGTTCTCTGAGGTTCATCATTAGATTGTTTATTTCAGTTTGCTCTATTTTCCGAGTGTAGGTATTCACTGCTATGAATTTCCTTCACAGAACTGCTTTCACTGTGTCCCAGAAATTCCTGGATGTTGTGCTGGGGTTGTCATTTAGTTGTAGAAACTGTTTAATTTATTCGTTAATTTCTTTTGTGGCCCATTGTTTGGTTAACAGAGTGTTGTTCAATTTCCATGTGTTTGTGAGGATCTTAGAATTTCTTCTGATATTCATCTCCAGTTTCAAGGCACTATGGTCTGATAGTATGCAGGGGATAACTTCAATTCCTTTGCATCTACTTAAGCTTGTTCTATGGACTAGAATATGATCTATTTTGGAGAATTATACATGAGCAGCTGAGAAGAAAATGTATTCTCGCTTTGAAGTGTGAAAAATTCTGTAGGCATCTAATAAGACTATATGCTCCAAAGTTTGGTTTAGCTCAAGTATGTCCTCATTGATTCTTTGTCCAGTTGATCTGTCAATTTGTGACAATGGAGTATTACTATCCCCTACTACTACTATATTCATGGAAAACTGGCTTTTCATGTCCAGTAATGCTTGTTTTATATAGTTGTGTGCATTAGAGTTCGGTGCATAAATATTTATCATTGTTATTTCTTTGTCTTGAATAGTTCTTTGTACGAGAATATAGTGACCTTTTTATCTCTTTTAATCAGTTTTGCTTTGAAATTCATTTTATCTGCAAACAAGATAGCCACTCCTGCTTTTTTACAGTTTCCTGTGGCATGGAGGACTGTTTTCCAACCTTTTATTTTCAGTCTATGGGTTTCCTTCTGAATTAGGTGTGTTTTCTGTATGCAGCAGATTGTAGGATCTTGTTTTGTGATCCAATCTGCTAGTTGGTGTCTTTTAATTGGCCCATTGAGGCCATTTACATTAATGGTTATGACTGATATGGACGTATTTAGAACTGCCATATTTCCCTGTTCTCGGTTCTTTTCTTCTTTCCTTTTCCCTTCTTCTATTTACTTTCTTGTTTGCTCCAGTGAATTCACTCTCCTGGGTCTCATGGGTATGGAATTTTCTGTGTTTTTTTTCCAAGATTTTCTTTAGGATATTTTGGCGTGCAGGTTCATATTTGTGCATTTTTAGCTGTTCTTTATCATGAAACTATCTCATTTCCCCGTCTATTATGAAATATAGTTTTGCAGTATACAACAGTCTACGTTGCAGGTTGTTTTCCTGCAATGCTTATAATACTTCCCTCCACTTTCTCCTTGCACTGAGTGTTGCTGTTGAAAAGTATTTTGTGATCCTAATGGGCTTCCCTTTGTAGGTGATTTCCTTCCGTTCTCTCACTGCTTTCAATATTTCATTATTTTGTTGTACATCTGGAACCTTGATAATTGTGTGTCTAGGTGTAGATATTTTTATGTGACAGTGTTTTTTAATCTGATAGGCCTCATTTATCTGTATGTCTATATCTTTACCTGCACAGTTTTCTGTTGCTATCTCTGACAATAGCTTTTTTATGTCTTTTACACTGTCTCCTGCTTCCTCAGTGACTCCAATCAGTCTTACATTATTTTTCTTTGAGTCATCTAGAAGCTGTTGAATTGATTTCTCATGGTCCCTTGTTCTTTTCCATAGTTTATACCTTTCCTGCTCATTGGCTGCTATGCTGTCCTCTAGGTCTTAGATTCGGTTCTCTGCTTCATTCATCCTACTGTGCAAGCTTTTGTTCTCCTTTATCATTCCCTGGAGCTCTGCTTGAATGTGTTTAAAAGGTTCCATTGCTTCTGCTATCTTGGATTCTATCATCTCGCTGATCTCTTCTTTAATGACGTCTTTCACTGAGGACAGTATCTCTGTTTTGATCTCAGAGATGAGTTCTGATTTCCATTTTACTAGATCCCCTTTAGTTACCATCTCCATGAGTCCTCGTGTTTGAGTTTCAGTTTGCCCTATTACCCTTTTCTCTGAGTTTCCCTGTGTTGGTGATCTTTGAGTCTGGTTTTTCGTGTATTTTCTCATTTCTACTCTTTCGTTGTTATTAATGATCTTCTTTGTATGATGACAGGTCAATGTGTTTGCAGGTCTCTTTCTATTATCTGGGGCCCTTTGGATGTGGCACTCTCCTGGGGGGGTCCTCCTTGAATCTATAATGACCCTTGAGAGTTCTCACTTCTGACACATGATGGGAGGTATTTGAGCAGAAAAATCACATCATGTTTGTTACCATAGTACAATAAATGCCAATATCATTATTAAACACGGTGAATAATATAAACAGTTTTGTTAAATTCTATTCTGGAGACTTTGAGCTTATGAATTACCTCTATGTCTATATGCCAGAATTTAGAATTTATTAGCGATGTGTATACAACATACAGATCGTAAATGTAGCCCCCAAACCCTTTGGAGATAAAAGGTCACTGGGGAATCAGAGACGTAGGGAGACAAGAGGAGAATGAAATCGGGTTAGCAGATTTAGGAAGATCACTTATACCCTAGAAGCTCATATATGTCAGCGGGTACTACAGGATAAAAGGGAATATGCACAACAGTACCAACTGTATGCTGTAAGACTGTTGGAGGCTTTGCACACCTTATAATAGTACAGATGAAGAAATAGGCAAGCCTATAAATCTCTTACTTCTGGGTATTGCTTCTGACAGGAAGATAGGAGAGTGTGTGGTGACAAGAGGTGAATAGAGGGATGTTCCAGTAGATGGCAAAATAGCAGCTAGATTCCCCCTTTTTTATCTTGCCTGGTCTCTCAGTGCGGCTGCAGGAGCATGCCTCCTGTGGAGGGCTGCAGGAGATGGCTCCAGCTCCTCTAGGATCTGGGTCCTTACATCGCAGCTTCAGGGTGGGGTTGGGGCTGGGCTGAGGCCCTCAACTCTCTGTGGTGTGGCTGGCGCCCAGGGTCCTTACTTGACTCCTCACTGCATGGCTCCAGGATACAGTAGGCTGGTGGGCAGCCTTCATTCTGCTGGAAACAGACGGTGCCCTGCACCCGAGTCCGTGCAGCTCCTGGGATACAGAGGGCCGGTACACGACCTTCAGTCTGCTGGAAATGGACGGTGCCCTGCAGCTGAGTCTGTGCGGCTCCTGGGATACAGTGGGCCACTGGGCGGCCTTCAGTCCACCGGAAACGGACTGTGCCTGGCAGCCGAGTCCACCCCTCTAGATGTTCTTGAAGTGACTTCTCATTTGAGCAGAGCAATCACATCATGGTCCCTTGCCCTTTTCCATAGATTATATCTTTCCTGCTCATTGGCTGCTATGCTGTCCTCTAGGTCTGAGATTCGGTTCTCTACTTCATGCATCCTACGTCACAAGCTTTCATTCTCTTTTATCTCTCCCTGGAGCTCTGCTTGAAGGTGTTTAAAAGGTTCCATTGCTTCTGCTATCTTGGATTCTATCATCTCGCTGATCTCTTCTTTAATGATGTCTTTCACTGTGGACAGTATCTCTGTTTTGATATCAGAGATGAGTTCTGATTTCCCTTTTACTAGATCTGCTTCAGTTACCATCTCAAAGAGTGCTGGTGTTTGAGTTTCAGATTGCTCTATTTCCCTTTTCTCTGAATTTCCCTGTGGTGATGATCTTTGTGTCTGGTTTTTTTGTGTATTTTCCCATTTCTACTCTTTCGTTGTTATCAATGCTATTTGTTTGGTTCTGTGCCTGATGACAGGGCAATGTTTGTGGCAGGCTTTTTTCTTTCTATTACCTGTTGCTCTTTGCATGTGACACCTTCCTGGGGTGTCCTCCTTGAATGTGTAATGACCTTTCAGAGTTCTCAGTTCTGACACATCTTGGGAGGTATTTGTGCAGAACAATCACATCATGTGTTTTGACATAATACAATCAGTGCCAATATCAGTATTAAACAGAGTGAAAAAAATGAAACATTTTGTTAAGTTCTATTCTGAAGGATTTGAGCTCATGAGTTACCTGTATGTCCATATTCCAAAATTTAGAATTAATTAGCAATGTGTCTACAACATGAAGATGTTAAATGTACCCCCCCCCCCAAATCCTTTGGGGGTAAGAGGTCACTGGAGAATCAGTGAGGTAGAGGCACAGGTTTAGAGTGAAATAGGGTCAGCAGATTTATCAAGATCTCCTATACCCTAGAACCTCATATATGCCAGTGGATAATAGAGGACAAAAGGACATATATAAAACAGTACCAACTGTATGCTGTAAGGCCGCTGGAGACTTTTCACACCTTCTTGTAACACTGCCAGAGAAGAAATAGCGCAACCTAAGAGTCCTTTACTTCTGGTTATTGCTTCTTACAGGAGATAGCAGGTAATAGAGAATAAAAGGGAATATATACAACAGTATCAACTGTATGCTGTAAGACTGTTGGAGACTTTGCACAACTTCTTATAATAGTACAGAAGAAGAAATAGTGCAGCCTAAGGGTCTTTTACTTCTGGGTATTGCTTCTGACAGGAAGGTAGGAGAGTTTGTGGAGACAAGAGGTGAATAGAGGGATCTAGGTGTGGATGGCAAAAAGAAGCTATGTTCTCTCTCTCTTTTTTTTAAATCTTGACTGGTGTCTCAGCATGGTTCTGGTGTGGAAGGATGCAAGAAATGGCTTCGGGCTCTTCTCAGACCTGTGTCATCACAATGCTTCTCTGGGGTGGAGTGGGGGCCGGCTGGCATCCCGCAGTCCTGTGCACTTGGAATGGTGCCCAGGGTCTGTGACCTGCATCCTCTTAGAGAGGCTCCAGTGTGGAAAAGGGAATGGCCATTGGACCACAGTCCTCTGTGCTTGCACTGTGCCCAGGGTCTGTGACCTGAGTCATATAGATGCAGCTCTGTGGTAGTGTGCAGAACCTGCCAGTAGGCCACAATCTTCCGTGCTTGTAGTGGCACCTGGGGTCTGTGACCTGAGTCCTATTGATGCAGCTCTGGCGTGGAGTGGGGACCTGCCAGCAAGCCACAATTCTCCACTCTGGCAATGGTGACCTGCGTTTGTGACCTGTGTCTAGTCTAATTTTTAATCACATATATGATAATTAACTTTACAAGTTCTAAAAATAAATACATTTGATGTTGTAAAAACAAAATAAAGGTGCAAAGAGGGGACAGGGAGAAGAGAACTGAAATGTAGTGTATAACATACTAATACCATACAGTGAATGTAATCATTATGTATGGCAAGCATACTAATAAAATAAAACCAAAAATGTGCTAAAACCATTAAATGAGCCAACATGAATAAAGATTTAGCCTAAGGCCTGGCACAAAAGAAACATTCAATGATGCTGTTTTCCTCTTCTTACCTTCTAAAATATAAATTCGTGTATAGCTTTAGGAATAAACTTCTTTCCAGTTTTTACATTACAATATAGAGAAAAAGAAGGGAATAAATCTGTTTGCATGCACCCATTCCCTATAGTGAGTGTCATCATGTACTGCAAACATGCACTTATAAAAGTCAAGTTGAAAAAAGATATATTTCTACTAAAAAAGAGGATGATTGTGGGAAATGACTAATTTGAAAAGACCCATATAGAAATGACAGATGACTCACTTTAGTTCTCTGAGAGCTGAATAGGTTATTTAGTAGAACAAAAGCTAAGAAATCAGTGCCTTAAACTTCTCAAGAATAGCACAGTCATCTTTAAAAATATGATGTCTGTTATGCTTTATCTTTATTCTAAATTAGAAATATGAAATTGAAAATAAGAAGAAAAGTCAAATCTGTTCATCATTTGCATATTATTTATAATATTTGATATAATTCTGTTTAATGAAATAAGATTGTAAATATAGTAATTATCAATTAAATAACAGTGTGAGCATGAGCATAATAAACAAGATTTCAAAACATCATAGAGAGCTGCTGGGCACCATCCGTTTCCAGTGGACTGAAGGCCGCCCACTGACCCACTGTATCCCAGGAGTGGCCCATGGACTCAGCTGCCAGGTGCCATCCGTTTCCAGGAGACTGAAGGCCACCCACCACCCACCTTATCCCGGGAGCAGCCCGAGGACTCGGCTGCCGGGCATCATCCATTTCCGAAGGACTGAAGGCCACCCACCATCCCACTGTATCCAGGGAGGGGACTGCAGACTCGGTTGCTGGGTGCCGTCCATTTTCGGTGGACTGAAGGCTGTCCACCAGCCCACCTTATCCCGGGAGCAGCTCATAGACTCGGCTGCTGGGCACCGTCCATTTCTGTCAGACTGAAGGCTGCCCACAAGCCCACTGTATCCCGGGAGTGGCCCGCAGACTTGGCTGCCAGATATCATCTGTTTCCAGCAGACTGAAGTCTGCCCACTGACAACCTTATCCGGGGAGCGGCCCACAGACTAAGCTGCCGGGCACCATCTATTTCCAGTGGACTGAAGGCTGCCCATCAGCCCACTGTATCCCAGGAGCGGCCCGCGGACTCGGCTGCAGGGTGCCATCCATTTCCGGCACACTGAAGGCCACCCACCAGCCCACTGTATCCCAGGAGTGGCCTGCAGACTTGGCTGCGGGGCACCATCCATTTCCGGCAGACTGAAGGCCTCCCACTGGCCCACTGTATCCCTGAGCTGTGCAGTGAGGTGTCAGGAACAGACCATGGGAGCTAGCCACACCACGGAGGGTTGAGGGACTCTGCCCAGCCCCAACACCACCCTGGAGCTGCGTTGTGAGGACCCAGGTCCTAGAAGAGGTTGAGCCATCTCCTGTGTTACTCCACAGGAGGCGTGCTCCTGGAGCCGCAATGAGGGACCAGGCAAGATAAAAAAGGGGAATCTAGCTGCTATTTTGCCATCTACTCCTAGATCGCTCTATTCACATCTTGTCCCCACACACTCTCCTATCTTCCTGTAAGAAGAAATACCCAAAACTAAAAGATTCTTAGGCTGCCCTATTTCTTCTTCTGTACTATTATAAGAAGGTGTGCAAAGACTCCAGTGGTCTTACAGCATACAGTTTGTACTGTTGTACAAATGCCCTATTATCCTGTAGTACCCACGGACATATATGAGATTCTAGGGTATAGGTGATCTTCCTAAATCTGCAAAACCAATTTCATTCTCCTACTCTCTCCCTACCTCCCTGATTCACCACTGACCTTTTATCCCCAAAGGGCTCAGGGGCTACATTTACTATCTCCAAGTTGTATACACATTGCTGATTAATTCTAAATTCTGTCATATAGACATAGAGGTAACTCATAAGCTCAAAGTCTCCAGAATAGAATTTAACAAAACTTTTATCTTATTTACTGTGTTTAATACTGATATTGGCATTTATTGTATTATGGTAACAAACACAATGTGATTGTTCTGTTCAAAAACCTCCCAGGATGTGTCAGAACTGAGAACTCTCAAGGAACATTACAGATTCAAGGAGGACCCCCCAGGAGAGTGCCACATCCAAAGGGCCCCAGATAATAGAAAGAGACCTGCAACAAACATTGCCCTGTCATCAGACAAAGAAGAGCATTAATCACAACAAAACAGTGGGAATGAGAAAATACACACAAAAAAAAGACACAAAGATCACCACCACAGGGAAATTCAGAGAAAAGGGAAATAGGGCAAACTCAAACTCAAACACTAGGACTCTTGGGATGGTAACTAAAGTGGATCTAGTAAAATGGAAATCAGAACTCATCTCTGAGATCAAAACAGAGATACTGTTCACAGTGAAAGACATCATTAAAGAAGAGATCAGCCGGATGATAGAATCCAAGATAGCAGGAGCAATGGAACCTTTTAAACAGCATCAAGCAGAGCTCCAGGGAATGATGAAGGAGTACAAAAGCTTGCACAGTAGGACGAATGAAGCAGAGAACCGAATCTCAGAACAAGAGGGCAGCATAATAGCCAATGAGCAGGAAAGGAATAATCTATGGAAAAGAGTAAGAGACCATGAGAAATCAATTCAACAGCTTCTAGATGACTCAAAAAATAATATAAGACTGGTTGGAGTCACTGAGGAAGCAGGAGACAGTATAAAAGACATAAAAAATCTATTGTCAGATAGCAACAGAAAACTTCACAGGAAAAGAAATAGACATACAGATAAATGAGGCCTATTGGACTCCAAAACGCAGTGACATAAAAATATCTACGCCTAGACACATAGTTATCAAGGTTCCTGATGTACAACGAAAGAATGAAATACTGAAAGCAGTGAGAGAAAGGAAGAAAATCACCTACAAAGGGAAGCCCATTAGGATCACAGCAGACTTTTCAACACAAACACTCAGGGCAAGGTGAGTCTGGAGGGAAGTATTTCAAACATTACAGGAAAACAACCTCCAACCAAGAATGTTGTATCCTGGAAAGGTATCTTTCAGATGAGATGGGGAAATAAGATACTTCCATGATAAAGAACACCTGAAAAACTTCACAAATATGAAACCTGCACTCCAAAACATCCTAAAGAACATCTTTAAAAAAACCACAGAATATTCCATACCCACGAGACCCAGGAGAGTGAATTCACTGGGGCAAACAAGAAACTAAATAGAAAAGGGGAAAAGCAAAGAAGAAAAGAACTGAGAGCAGAGAAACATGGCAGCTCTGAATATATACATCTCATTCATAACCATTAATGTCAATGGCCTCAATGGGCCAATTAAAGGACAGACTAGTAGATTGGATCAAGAAGTAAAATCCTACCATCTGCTGCATAGAGCAAACACACCTAATTCAGAAGGAAACCCATAGACTGAAAATAAAAGGTTGGAAAACAATCCTCCATGCCACAGGAAACTGCAAAAAAGCAGGAGTGGCTATCTTGTTTGGCGATAAAATAGATTTCCACCCAAACTGATTAAAAGAGATAAAGAAGGTCACTATATTCTCGTAGAGGGAAAGATCCAAGAAAAAAATAACAATCATACATATTGATGCACTGAAATCTAATGCACCCAACTATATAAAATAACATCACTGGACATGAAAAGCCAGTTATCCATGAAAACAATAGTAATAAGGGATTGTAATACTCCATTGTCACGAATCGACAGTTCTACTGGACAAAGAATCAATAAGGAAATACTAGAGCTAATCCAAATTTTGGAGCAAATAGACTTATTAGATGCCTACAGAATTTTTCACACTTCAAAGCAAGAATATAATTTCTTTTCAGCTGCTCATGGATGATTCTCTAAAATAGATCACATTCTAGTCCATAGAACAAGCTTAAGCTTAGATGCAAAGGAATTGAAGTTATCCCCTGCATACTATCATACCATAGTGCCTTGAAACTGGAGCTGAATAGCAGAAGAAGTTCCAAGATCCTCACAAACACATGGAAATTGAACAACACACAGTTAACAAACCAATGGGCCACAAAAGAAATTAAAGAAGAAATTAAACACTTTCTACAACTAAACGACAACCGCAGCACATCATCCAGGAATTTATGGGACACAATGAAAGCAGTTCTGCGAGGGAAATTCATAGCAGTGAATACCTATACTTGGAAAATAGAGCAAACTGCAATAAACAATCTAATGATGAACCTCAGATAATTAGAAAAAGAGGAGCAAAACAAACCCAAAGCATATACTAAACAGGAAATTATAAGGATCAGAGCAGAAATTAATGCAGTGGAGACAAAGAGAACAATACAAAGAACCAATGAATGAAAGCATTGGAAATTTGAAAGGATAAATAAGATCGACAGATCCTTAGCCAACCTTATCAAAGAAATGAAGGAAAAGGCTCAGATCCATGCTGTAAGGAATGAATAGGGGAAATCAGCAGAGACCCAGAAGAAGTCCAAAGGATCATAAACACATATTTTGAAAATATATATTCCAAGAAGATGGAAAATCTAGAAGAAATGGATAGATTAATAGACTCATACGAACTTCCTATGCTGAATGAAGAGGATATAAAACGGTTAAACAACCCGATATCAATCTGGGAAATTGAAAATGTAGTAAAAAACCTACCAACATAGAAAAGCCCTGGTCCTGACGGCTTCACTGCTGAATTCTACAAAACATTTAAAGAAGAGTTAACACCAGTACTTCTCAATATCTTTAATGAAATTGAAAGGGAAGCAGTACTCCCCAAATCATTCCTTGAAGCAACCATCACCTTGATTCCAAAGGCAGAGAAAGATCCCACCAAAAGTAAAAAGTAGAGGCCAAACTCTCTAATGAACATTGAGGCAAAAATCCTCACTAAGATACTTGCAAACACAATACAGAGAGTTATCAAGAAAATCATACACCCTGATCAAGTCGGATTTATCCCAGGGATGCAAGGCTGGTTCATCATACATAAATCAATCAACGTAATGCACTATACTAACAGACTCAAGGACAAAAACCATATGATTATCTCTATAGATGCAGAAAAAGCATTTGACAAAATCCAACACCCATTTATGATCAAAACCCTACAGAGAATTTCAATCGATGGACTTTATCTCAATTTAATACAAGCTATTCATGAGAAACAAACAGCCAGCATCATACTCAATGGGCAAAAACTGAAACCTTTTACACTAAGGTCAGGAACGAGACAAGGATGCCCGTTGTCACCACTCTTGTTCAATATAGTACTGGAAACATTAGGCATAGCAATCAGGCAGGACAAAGCTATAAAAGGAATAAAGATAGGAAAGGAAGAAGTTAAACTGTCATTATTTGTGATGATATGATGCTCTATCTAGAGGATCCTAAAAACTCAACCAAAAAACTGCTAGACCTAAATACCCCATTTGGTAGTGTTGCTGGATACAGGGTCAATACTCAAAAGTCAGCAGCCTTTGTCTACACAAACAACAGATTCACTGAAAGAGAAAATGGGGAGGTAATCCCTTTCACAGTAGCACCCAGAAAAATGAAATATCTAATAAATTAACAAAGGGAGTGAAAGAACTCTACCGGAAAACTATTGGATGCTGAAAACTGAGATAGAAAAGGAAACCAGAAAGTGGAAAGATATCCCTTGTTCCTGGGTCAGGAGAACCAACATCGTCAAAATGGCTATACTCCCACAACTACTATACAGATTCAATGCAATTCCAATTGAAATTCCAATGATATACTTCACAGAGCTAGAGAAAATAATACAAAAATTCACCTGGAATCACAAGAATCCTAGAATAGCAAAAGCAATTCTAAGCAACCACAGCATGGCAGGGGGTATTACAATCCCCAATTTAAAACTCTACTATAAAGCCGCTGTGATAAAAACTGCATGATACTG
>PVIC010018164.1:0-31914 GCA_004025085.1 Thryonomys swinderianus
AAAAAAGAAAGAAATTCTGAATATCCTGAAGTGAACACAGAGTTCAGCTATTTCTTTAACATAATGATTTGAGCTCTAGATATATTCCAGTAGTGAAGTTGCTGGATTCTAAAGCAGTACTACTTTTAATATTTTGAAAAACATCATTCTCTGTAATGGTTGTATTAATTTACACTTTTATCAGCAGTGTATAAGCCTCTTCAACACTTGTTATCTTTTGTCCTCTTATTAAAAACCTTTCTAACTTTACTGACATAATAACTCATTGTGATTTTAATTTGCATTTCCCTAATGATTAATGATTTTGGCCATTTGTACATCTTCTTTTGAGAAACACAGTGGACCCTTGACTTATGAACTCTATTAAATGGTTTCCCCAGGGCTGTTTATAACTCAATTTGGTTGTAAGTCAATGCAGTTGAGATTGGGGTGTTTACCTGGTTAACCTAATTAACCCATGTTATTCATATGTCAGGCCAGTTGAAACTTGAGGATCTACTCTTTTCCTGTGTGCATATTTTCTCCCAGTCTGTGATTCGTCCGCTGATTTTGCTCTTTCATTTGTTGTGGAACTTTTCAGTTTAAAGGGCTGTACAAATGTAAGAGGTTAACAGTCACTTCAGGAAATATATTTGGCTATTTCTAGGCCCTCTCCATTCAAGCCTCTTTAGTCTCTAACCCCTCCATATTCACTGATTTCACAAATCTGTATTGAGGGTAAATTTTGGGTTAAGTAAGCTGTTAGGTCCTGCAGGGCCAAAGATTAACAGACCTCTGAAACAAAGATACTTAAACTTTATTTTCTCAAGCCAGAGAAAAGTTATGTACACATCCGTGAATTATTTAGTTCATTTATGAGTATGTCCTCAAGGTGTGTCCATTTGAGTATAAATGACTCAAAATTATCATTTTTATGGCAGAGAAATATTCTAGTTTTAAAAAAACACACCTCTTCTTTATGCAGTCTAGAGTTGATGGACATCTGGGTTGTTTCCAAGATTTAGCTATCACAAACTTAGCTGCTATGTACATGGGAGCACATGTGTCGCTGTGATATAACTAAAGATATAAATGAGTTCTAGAACACATGATAGATATTTTGAAATAGTATATATTCAAAGGGAAATAGGGTTTAGGGGTAAGTAACGAGGAGAAAGAAAAAATTTGATAGTAAAAAAAGGAAACAAAGCTTGTTCATATAGGGCCAGGGGTTGTAGAGTGGATAGGGGAAGGGGAAAAATGAAAATTAAGTCATGTCATATATTGGTACAAGTTCTCAATGTTGAGAGTAATTGTGGTGTTTACATATAAGGTACCAATAAAGATTCAAATTAAAAACATATAAAGATACATTCTATCTGTAAATAGGTGCATTTTATCATCACCGTTAATCGTTTTATCCATGTCATATGATTTCCCCTTTCAGTGAAAGTCTTTGCTTTCATATTTATTT
Organism: Thryonomys swinderianus; assembly: GCA_004025085.1. NCBI lineage: Eukaryota > Metazoa > Chordata > Mammalia > Rodentia > Thryonomyidae > Thryonomys > Thryonomys swinderianus. Next base: position 1,454 of record PVIC010018164.1, read on the forward strand.
TGTTCTCTATTTAGTTTATATTCTGGTATTATTTCTATTCTTATGTTTATTAAATTCTGTTTTTCTAAAAAAAAGATACTTAAACTTTAATAGAGACAAACATAAAAAAATCTGTTTGTTTAATGGGAATACAGACTGAGGAGTTTATTATAGGGGACTTCGTAGGGAAGCTGCTATCAGTTCTGGGTCTTCATGAGTAAATAGTAAGTTTCAGATAGAAAAGACAACAGCTTATCCTGAAGGGACAGACTAAGTAAATTCACTGAGGAGTGAAAGCACAGTGCATACATGATGAGAATGATTATCTAGGCCTAGTGAGAAATGAAACAAATGAAGTAGATTAGGAAAATGGAGAGGGTAAATCATATTTGGAAAATGTTAACTTTAACATAGTAATGGAATATCTCTTTTCACATCATAATCCCATGGGAACAAGGATATAGAGAAGTTTGGAAGTTAGCACAGAGTTGACAAACCTTTTAGAGCACTCAGTTATAACAAACACACTTATACGGCCCATGTGCCATAGGTTCACAGTCACTCTTACGTAAATATTAGCTAGATACGACAAGAGAGAAATAGGGATCTTGAATAATATTTGTGTTTCCTATTAGGGAAACTGGGTAAATGATGGTGCCTACAATGAGGTAAAGAACATATAGGTGGAGGAACCAAAGAGAAGGCGATCATCTAGTCTGTTGGTATGTTGCTTTACACATGTCCAAATGAAGACATTGTAGGCATTTAGATGTACAAATACAACATCCTAGAATGAAATTCGGTTGAGAGACAGAGATAGCATAGGCATTTTTGCTAAGTAATGAAAGTGAGTGAAATTTCCCAAAAACAATTTGAGAATGAGATTGGGTGCTAGAGAGGCATGTTGAATATCAATTTCTTTTTTTTTTTTTTTTGAGACAGGCTCTCACTTTTGTAGTTCAGGCTGGCCTTGAGCTCACTATGTAGCCCAGGCAAGCCTCGAACTTAGCAATCCTCCTGCCTCTGCTTCCCAAGTGTTGGGATTACAGGTATGAGCCCCCACACCCAGCATTCTGGGGTGTGGTACTGAATGCTGGTGGGCGTGAGTCACCACACCCAATTTTACATCACTGTATGTGGTTACTGAGATCGAACCAGGGACCTTGCGCTTGCTAGGCAAGCGCCAGAACCACTGAGCTAAATCTCTGGCCCTTGAATATCAATGTTTAACAACTAGGCAGAGAATGAAGATCCAGAAAAAGAAATTGAGTAGAAATTAGAGAGAAATGATGAAATACATGGGAGAAGTCTGCCACAAACACCAAGGAATGGGGGTATTTCAAGAAGGCAGTAGCAAAAATATGTGAAATGCCAAGGCCTGACAAGTGTCCACTGAATATTGGATAGTTAGCTTTCACTTGCAATTTTCTAGGTACAAAGGACTCTGAAAATACCAAACTCAAAAGCTGGGGAAAGCACTGGCAGTATTCCCTTGTTTTCCACCCATCTGTTGTGGTCCTTCCTACACAGGAACTTCTAAGTTCACTGATTATTATGTGCCCCAACAGCTAGTTTTTCTCCTTGCCCCTGAGCTGCCCAGACAAGGAAATCATCTGGATACTTGTTGAAACACTTATAATCAATTTCAACAAAGTTAAAAACAATCAAAAACTTAGCCTCTAATGAAACTGACCATACAGGCCTCCCCAGGTGTGGAGGTTTATGTGCTGTGCCTGGACTATGTTAAGAAAATTAAAACTGGATTTGTAACAAAAGAGCCAAAGTGTCAAATCACTAAAAGCAGAAAATTCCACTTGTAACGCAGATGCCAAATCTCACACTGGTTTATGATGAGAGAAAGTGAAGATTTACAATATGCGTTCCATAAAGTCTGGACAGCCACTGAACTAGGACCTCAGGGAGGAAGCTCAGAGGTTCTACCTCATTAACCAGGGAGCAATGGCAAAAGGAGAGTGTGTTTAGTCACAGAGCAGGCTTTGTCTGTAAACGAAAGGGCCACCTCTCACACCTGGACTTCTTGAGTTCTGTCACTTGGGCTTTTCAATATTTACAACAGAATCAAAGTAAGAAATGATGTGGATCCCGTCCATCCAAGCTCAAGGAAGAGTCATGTGTCAGCGGCAAATGAATTCCTTATAGTCTGTCTTCTGGCATCTTTGGAAACTATCCAAGCCAGGACAAGCTATATTATAAAGCAGTTAGAAGTGACCTCAGAATTGCAGTAACATAGTGAGTGCCTCTTTCTTATTCATGTCATATTCCAAACAGAGCTGGCGGAACACCAATAGAGAGGATTCTGTGCATAGTGTATTTTCAATTCTCTCTCTCTGAGATTCAAGCTGATAGAAAAAGAGCCATGTGAGATGTTGCCATTCAACATAGCATGTGTAAAAGGCTCAGTGGCAAAGCAAACACTGGTTCTTCAAGATTCTATCTACCATTCATGCGACATATGACATTCCTGCTCATACTTCACTGACCCAAGCAATTCTTAAGTCTGAGACTGATTTTAAAGAAGGAAGTGCGATTGATCTGTCTGTAGGAACATTGGCTATGAGTCTACAGTGTAATAGTCTACCCAAGAAGTCACAATAAGCATATACTAAGCATCAATTCTATTACATAACAGATACTCTCTGGATGTAAATGTCTATGTAGCTGTCATGAAAACTGCTCGCTAACTAGCTTCTGGACCTCAGAATACTTTTGTACCTCAGCATCTACTGTTCAAAATTCATTCTATGAAGTCTAAACCATTGCAGAGTCAGAAGTCACTGGCTATAAAAGAACAAATCCTGGATATATAATGACAGATTAAGCATATGAATTTAATAGAATATTCAGATGAGTTATTGTACAGTAGGCTATTAGTACTGGAAGGAGTACAGCCCTAACACCTTTTACATAATACTGCCTATATGTTGGGCACTATATAAACTGTTTCACCTGCTATGTCTTACTTTTTCCTCTTGTCAATTCCATTGTGAAACTAACGTAAAGTCATAAGTTGAAACAAATTCAGAGATTGAGTCTATAGCCAGCCCTATGTCCCAGTCCCAGATAGGAACTTACCAGAGGGCACTGGGTGTGGCTACTTATGTTGCCTGTGACAGGATGTTCCGCTTCTATGGCTGCTGGAAGACAGACTTAGTAGCATTGCTGTTCCTTGCTGTGGCAGTAAGAGAATGCTTAGGGACAGAATAAGAACCCTACAAGGTCAAGGATGTAGCTCAGTGGAGCTGCACCTGCCTTGCAAGCACAAGGTCCTGAGTTTGATCCCCAGTACAAACAAACAAAAAAACCTGCAACCTAATACAAGCAAAAGGTAAAGAATAATCTAGGAATAATGTTACATAAAATAAGTCAGACACAGAAAGTTACGTATCAGCTAGTTTCTTTTGCATGAGAAACCCAAAATATAAATGAATTTAGAAGGAAAATAAAGGAAAGATGGTAGGAAACAGGAAGATTTTTTAAAGATGGGAAGGGGGAGCATGAGAGCAAAATAATCAAGAGTCAGTGTATATGTGCACGAATTGCTCAAAGGAAATGTAATGAGTGTGTGTCATAAACATATGCTGATAGAAATAAATTAATTTTTAAGAGCTAACTAAAGACTTGGCTCTACTGAAGGTGCTGAAACTCTTTCACCAGGGCTTTGAAAACATTGTGAGCCAGGCCCAAACACAAATGACTGCCTATGCAGGATGTTCCAGAGAACTGTAGCCACACCCTTGGGCAGATCAGCAAAAGTAACAGGAAGGAGGTAGCAGCAAGGAGATTCAAGCAGCCTCATGGATTTAATAGAAGTGATTGCATAATGCTGAGCAGGACCAGGAAGTAATGATGATTCCCTACTGTTGACAAACCTAGAGGACAATTCTAACCTTATCTGAAGCATGATGCAAAGTCCAAGATTGTTTCTACACTATCAGATAGACAATGGCCTAGCCTATTCCCTAGAGATCTCCCACCCCAATAGGAGATTTCCTTGTCACCTTTGTACCAGTGGTAGCCATCTCTGTCATGGAGGAGGAGTCCTATACCAGCAACTGACAGTGGGAACCAAAAAAAAAAAAAAATGGAGCAGTTTCACCAGTTATCCTGCTAACAAGATCTTGGCTACCATGTGGCAGGTGGTTGTGACTTCGTATGTCATGGAAAATTCCCAAATGTACCTGTTGTATGTTATGGTGTACAGAATGACAACTGAGGGGGGAATCAGCAGGTAAGGAGGACTGTGATTACACTTTAAATATCTACCCTCTTATTCAGTGCCTAAGAGTGGGCCATGCTTAACTAGCTGTCTCATCTCTCATCTGATCCTTAATATTGCTTTTGCTTTCCAGTTTAGTTTTGATTTGGATCCCCTTCTTCCAAGTAGAAATATATTCCATTCTTTTCTTATTTTCTGTTCCTCCACTTCTATTGGTAGTAAAGAGATGATGCAATAGGGGTTATGAAAACAGAGGCTCTTTTACTGTCCCTTGGTATCAGAAGATGCATGTTAAGAGGCTTACAGTGGACAAAGGGTGCAGAAAACTCCTTAGTCTTTTAATTATATTTTTAAATACTGGATTTGTTCTTTTTTAAAATTCTTGATTGAAATACAGTCATTGAACATGTCTGTGGAGTAGTTTCATTTATATATTGCATAATGTTCATTGAGGTAATTAGGATACCTATTGCCTTCAAATTTTATCAGTTCTTTATGGTGAGTACATTTGAAATTGTCTTTTCTTCCTCTTTTGAAATGTACCTTTATAAGTGCATTATTTGTAACTGCATTCATCTACTGTGCTAGGTAAACTCTCCTATCTTGTTTAACACTGTACTTGTTGATCAGCCTTTTTCCTTTCTTTGTTATTGTTTCCAGACTCCAGCAACCACTACACTACTCAGAGTCCCCAAGGTCACACAGCTACTCCAAGAGAGCATAGTGAATGCAGAGGAAGGCACAGAACTTAGGCTACAATCTAAAGTGTTCGTCTGAGGGAGAAAGCAGCAGGGTAGCAAGTGCTTGGGATGAGGGGGCAACATGCACTCCATAAATCAGGAGAAACATGCCCCAGCAAGAAATCCCAGCAGATTTGGCCTGTTTCATAGTTCTACCCAAAGCCAAGTCTTTCTTAAGACTTGCATCAGGGGCTGGGTGGTACTTTTGTGATGGATGAGCACAAGAGCCAGCCCGATTTCCTAGGGAGGTCTTTTGCAAAACCATCTCCAGGGAGCTGGAGAAACTTCTTCATAGGATATCTGCCAGTGGACTCTGGTCTGCAGTTAATCACTCTTCTTGCCCTGGCTACTGGTATCCTTGCATGACTATGTGTTTATTGAATTATAAAGCCTATATAAGAGATTACGTGGATAACATTTAACTCTCTCCACAAAATAATAGAGAACTCAGGAGAGTATATTTTAAAAACCACAAGATGTAGGCCATACATCCTGGTACTTTCCCCTATATAGATTAAATGTGGAGTATAAAATTAATAAAGATCATTAGGAAAATCTCTCTCCAAAAAGGCAGCATCAGCAAAGTATATTCGATGTTCTGCTTCCACACTGGGTGTTCATTCATTTCTTCACTTATCCACTTGGGCACCATGTGTTTACTGGGCACCAACTCTGTAAAATGTGCTCCATAAACCACTGGGGAGAAAAGGATGTACAAAACAGATTTGACCTCCAGTCTCATTGGGTTTAAACTGTAGTTGAAACTAGTTACAAACATTAACAAATACACCAACTGATCATAAATCAGGATGAAAAAAATACAGCTCCAAAAGAGGGGACCTGCTTTAGCAGAGGTTAATTTTATTTTATTTCATTTTATTAGCACATATTTGTAGTAAATGAAGTTGACATTAATTTTAGGGAGGGAGAACATATATTTAAGTTCTTCATTATTTTCATTCCCCTTTGCCTCCTCACCTATCTCCTTCCCTTTAACTGTAGATCCTTTCCCCCATTTCATTATTATTGTAATTCTGTTTAGTTCACATTTGTGGCATTTAATGTATTTGGTACATGTTCTTGATAAATCTTCAGTCTCTTTATATCCTCTTTTTTCTCCCCCCACTCCCCTCACCCTTAGTTTCTTGGACCATTTCCCATTTATAAAAAGATCTATAAAGATTTATTCAGTACCAACTACATACTACCAAGATACATACTTAGGATTCTCAATAATGAGCAGTATGTACCACACAGAAAAACCAGAAGTATATGTGGGACTTTTTAAAAATTGCTATCATGAAGGAATGTGATGATGATGAAACTCAGTGGACAGCTCTGAAAGTCAGTGTGGAGATTACTCAAAAGCTAGATTAGAGGTCCCATTTGACCCTGCTAGATATATACATGAAGGAATTAAGTGTCATATCACAGCAACATATGTGCACCCATGTTTATACCAGCACTGTTTGTAATAGCTAAATTACAGAAATGGCCCAAATGCCCATCAACTGGAGATTGGATTAAAAAAGATGTGGTTTTTCTATAAAAAGAAGTGTTGCTTAAAAAAAAGTATTACTGAGCCATAAAAAATGATAAATTAGAGACATTTATACAACTGCATGTACATTGAGGCTATATTCATAAGTGAAATAAATAGGACACGGATGGGTAAATCATGTATCATTTCTCTGGTATGTGAAACTCAAGATATAAATGAGTTCTAAAGTATATGATAGATACTGTGAAATAGGAAGAAAATGGTCAAAGAGAAAATGGAAAAGAGAGGTAGGGAAAAATAAAGAAGGGAAAGAAAACATTTGATGGAAAAAATATAGAAATAAAGCTTATGTATATAGAGAGTGGGAGCTGAAGGAAAGACAGAGGAATGGGAAAAAATAAGAATCAAGATATATTATGTGCAGAGCTGGGGATTTACCTCAGTGGTTCCGGTATCTGCCTCGCAGGTACAAGGTTGATCCTCAAATTCAATCCCGGGTAACACATATCATAATGCCAGGTGTGGTGGCTCACACCTGTAATCCCAGCACTGGGAGGCAGAGGCAGGAGGATTGCTGTAAGTTCGAGGCTTGCCTGGGCTACACAGTGGACTCAGGGCCAGCCTGAACTACAAAGTGAAACCTTGTCTCAAAAAAAATTATATATATATATATATATATATATATATATATATATATATATATATATATATACAGGTACAAATTTTCAATGATGAATGTGATCATAATGTATACCTAAAATGTACCAATAAATTCAATTAAGAACAAAAGAAATTCAGTGAATGAGAAGCAGGAAAAGCAGGAATGCTAAAGATTCTGTAATGCATAAAATAATCCTATACAACATGGAAGTCCCCTGCATAAAATAAACATTAGCACTTCTGTGAAGAAACTTTGTCCCAGGCTCACCCGTAGAAACTATTTCAATGTGAACAGGACACACCCTATCCCTGTTCTCAAGAGCTAAGGGGTGCTAGAAAGCAGCTGATGCCTTTTTGCTTATTCCTGCCTCTGTATTCTTTAATTGGGAAAGAAGAAAAATAACTTCCACTTTTAAAATGAAGAAGAAAGTAGATTGGCCAGCTAATAAGTGGCAGAGCTAGGATCTAATCAGTTTTTTAAACTATGTATTTTATTAGTACATGATTTTTTTTGCAGTACAGGAATTATACATTCCTCATGGTGATTAGATGTGTCTTAGTTACTTTCTCATTGATGGGACACAACACCCAACACCCATAACTTTAAAAAGGAATGGATATTTTGTTTGTTTGGCTTATTCTTTGTAGAGATTTCAGTCCACAGTCAGCTGGCTCCAAGGCAGGATGGCATGGCAGAGAGAATCCATGACATGGCTACAGGAAGCAGAGAGAGAGCCATCAAGGAGTATAATATATGTAATGCCCCCTTCCAGACCAGCCCACAGAGATCCACTTCTTCCCACCAGACTTCACTTCCCAACATCACACCTAACTATAAACCCATCAGTGGACCAATCCACTATCACATACCCGTGATCGAGGCATGTCCCCCAAAGTCCCACCTATGAGTTCATGATGCTTTGGAGGGACATCTAGATACAGTAATACCTCAGTTCATAAAAACTGCTTTTCACAATTTGGATCACAAACAAAACATTCAGCAAGATTTTGCTTCCGTTAGAGAACTTCTTTGCAAGGAACCTTAAATCTGATGGAGAAATTTGATTCAGTTTCCTGATCAGTTCAGTTCATGACCAGAAATGTGGAATGAATTAAGTTCATGATACCACTGTATAAGCCATAACAAGGTACATGTACATAATACAGTTTTCCCTTTTTTAATCTCCTTCCCCTTCCCACTCACCTTTTCCCCGCTTTAAATTTACCTTCTTCATTTTCATTATTGTTATTGTAATTCTAAGCTCATGTTTATGACACGTAATGTTCACACTTATTGTTGGCATTTGATAACTGTACATGGCACATCTTAAAACTTCTTCCTTCTCCTTGCCCTCCCCCATCCCCTCTCTCAGTCTCCTGGAATACTTCCCATCTGCAAGAAATGTATCCCCTTGTTTCATTTTACTAAGTCTTTATTTTACTGGTTGTACTTCGCCTTTTTTAAATAAGAGATGCCATATGGTATTTAAAATTGTGTTTAATTTCATTTAACATTATATTTTCCAGTGAATATATTTTCCTACAAATATATTGAATTCATATGTCTTTATAGCTGAGTAATATCCCATTATGAACAGATGTCACATTTCCTTTATCTGCTCATCTGTTGATGGAGGTACAGGCTGCTTCCATGATACAACTATTAAGAGTTATGTGGCTACAAACATTGGTATGTATATATTGCTGTACTATGATGTCTTTCGCTATTTGGGAATATACTTAGAACAAGAAAGAGAATAACTGAGTTATATGAAATTTCTCATTTTAGTTCTTTGAGAAATCTGCCTTCTGATTTCCCTAGTGGTTGAGCTAGTTTACATTCCCACAAACACTGAAGAAGAGTTCTTCTTCCAGCACAGTCAAAACAGCATTTGTTATTTTTTGATATCTTGATTTTCACTTTTTCTGGGGTAAAATGAAATCTTAACATTGTTTTAATTTGCATTTTTCTGATGGCCAGAGATGTAGAACATTTTTAATATTTGTTGGCCATTTGTGCATTTTCTGAGAAGTATCCGTTCATTTAAATTGCCCATTTCTTAATAGGGTCTTTTATTTTGGGTAATCTAATCCTTTTACGTTCTTTATACATTTTAAACATTAGTCCTCTGAGGAATAGCTAAAAAAATTCCCATGTGTATTTTTTTCTCCTCACTCTGTTGATTGTTTTCTGTCCTGCGCAGAAGATTTTTAATTTTATATAATCCCATTTATTGATTTTTGTTATTTCTTGGGCAATTGAGTCTTGCCTACACCTGTTACTTCAAGTGTTTTACTTATTCATCTTCCAGTAGGTTCCATGCTTTTGTTTTTAATTTAAATTAACTTTAGGGTTAGGTATAATTCTATAGTAGACCACTAAACTGGCGCACAAAACCTTGGGTTCAAAATGGCCGATTACTCAACCATAAAAATGATAAATTAGAAACATTGATAGCTAAGTGGATTCATGTTGAGGCCATACTCAGAAGTGAAATAAATATGACGCAGGGGTGTAAATACCATATCATTTCTCTACTATGAGAAACTAAATATGTAAATGAGGTTGAGGTTTTATGATATACATTGAAAAATAGGAAGAAAATGCTCAAAGATAAAGGAAACTGGGCAGGGTGGGGCGGGGAAAGCAAAGAAGAGAAAGAAAAATTCTGTTGTGTTTCTAATATCTTGACAATTGTCTGCTTAGGTGTGGATTTTTTTTTTAATGATGACTAGTATGTTTGACTTCCTGTATGTAAAAACTCTCTTCCCTAATTTGGAAAGTTTTCTTGTATTAAATCTGTGAACAATATTTGTTTGTGTCATTTGCCCTATCTTCTGTTTTTTCCTTGACCCTGATCAATCTTACGTTACTCTCCTTTGAGTCATCTAACAGATGCCTGATTAGCTTATCATGGTACCTTATTATTGTTAAGAAATCTTTCCTTTCCTGATCATGAACTGCAATTCTGTCTTCTGTGTCTGAGATTCTGTCTTCGCATTCTCTAGTTGTACTGCATAGACTTTCAATGGAGTTTTTAATCTCTTGGACTTCCATTTGAATCATATATCAGATTACATGTGTTTTTCTTATGCTGAAATGCCATCATATTCCTGAGGTCCTCTATTTTTTAATTGAATTCTTTATTGGTACATTTTATATACAGCTCACAATCACACTCAACACTGGGGAATTTGTACCAGTATATGACATGAATTAATTCTCATTTTTACCCATATCCCTGCCCACCTATATACATGTCCTTTGTTTTTCTTTTCAAATCATATTTATTCTTTTCCCTCATTACTTTCCCCTACCACAGGTCCTCTATTTTTTATCTGTGTCTTTCACCATGCTCACCATATGTGTTGTTATCTGAGAAATTATTTCTGACTCCATTTTTCTAGTTTCACTTCTGTTGACAGTTCAGGGAGTCCAGGAAGTTGAGTTTCACATCCCTAACTTTCTCTTTGGAGATTTGAAATTCTGTGTTTGGGTCTTATTTAGGTGTTTTCTCATCTCTATTTTCTTGTTGGTGTTGGTGGTGGTGGTTTAATTCCTGGGTTGATGCCTGTAAAATGCTTATTGTAAGTATCTTTCTTGCTAATATTTAGAATCCTTAAGGAATGGCTACTTCCTGGGTTGTCTTCCTGGTATAATTTTCCCTTAGTCCTTGAGTCTGTAACGACCCTTAGGCAATCTCAGTTCTGGAGCACTGGGAAAGTTATTTGAACAGAACAATCATGTCACCAACCACTAGAGGTCTTAATTGCAGAGACTTTCTTCATTCTCCTCGTGGGCTTCAGTTTTCATGGAGGAGCCTTGACGAGGGCCTCTCTTTGCTGCTCACTCTTGTCTGTTTTCTGGAACTAAGCTTTAATGGGCTCAAGCGCTGTGCCGCACAGATTCAGATCCCTGAGCAGCCAGGGTGGACTGCTGTAGCCCTGAGGCAGAGTTGCTGGACCTCTTCCCAGTACAAAAGTCCCAGGAGGATCTCCGGGCTGGCTGACATGTGGTGACCCAAGATGGAGTTGAAGGGCCTCTGTGAATGCCCCAGTCAAAATGCCGGGCCTACTCCCTTCATGCTAAAACTGAGCTGCAATAGTAACACAATATCTCACACTTTGTAAGATGTTAAACAACTTCTTCCTATTTCACAATATCGATTATACGTTTGTCCTTATTACTTTGTTTCTCACATCCTAATTCTTAACATATAATTTCACTGATGAATTCATGGAATTTCCTGATACTGTATAACAGAAATTTTTCTACTTAAATTCCAGTTTAAATCAATTCTCAAGAGTAGGGGGCTTGAAGGGAGGGCAGGGAAATAGGAAAAATAAGAATCAAGATGTACCATGTACAGGTACAACTTCTCAATGAGGAATCTGATCATAATGTACACTTAAAAGGTTCCAATAAACCTAATTTATTTTAAAAAATAAACATGAAATTAGACTCAATAACAAATTTTTAGAGGGGCTACTGAAACATATGAGAGGGCAAATGATGCTGATGGATGCCATCCCTGGTGGTACTGTCTCTTGTTTAGGTAAAATCATGTCTTATCTCTACTGTAATTTCCCTTCATAGAAGGGAACATATGAGTTATGCACTTTAAAGATACACTGAAAAACAATCATCAGGGTTATGAAAACTGAAAACTATTTCATAGTGAAAGAGAATTTTAAAAAGTCATAATTAATGCAAGACATAATCTGATATTTTACTACAAAGAGTGTTGGTGACATTATTGGAATAAATCTAAATAAAGTTACAAATTAAAAATTGTGTTTACCAATAAAAAATAGTGGAGCAGATCAAAACAGTGATTTGGGGTGACAGTATTCACTCAAAATAAAATAACACCAAGATTAATAAATATTAGCTTTTTAACTGAAAATTTTAGTAAGATAATTATAGATTTACATGCATTTATAAAATAATACCCATGACTCTATGTATTCTTTATTCAATTTTTCCCAAAGGTAACATCTTACAAAAAGCCAAAAATGTATTTACATTTCCCTTTATTGATGTGGTTTTAGATGTGTATTTATTTGCATAGTTACTATATAATTTAAACACATATGTAAAGGTTTATGTATACATTACTACAACCAAGACACTAAACAGTTTCGACATCACAAGGGCTCCTTATGTTACCCATTTACTGTCATAGTATCATCTTTCTCTCCCACCTGTTTTGACATAACCCAGCAAGATATCCAACTTGTTCTTCTTTTCTAAAATTTGTCATTTCAAATGAAAGTTGATAAATTTAATCATACAGAATGGAACCTATTAAGATTGGCTATCTTAGTTCAGCATGCATAACAGTTTGTTCCTTTATGTTACTGATTTATATGCCATGGTCTGACTGTATCACAATTTCCTTAATCATTCAGTCATTTTGAGGACTATAGGAAGATTCCAGTTTGGGACTCCTATAAACATTTAAACATGGGCTTTATGTTAATATAATTTTTTTATTTCTCTGCCATAAATGTCCAACAGTACAGTTGTTGTCATACGGTGATTTTATGTTTTGTTTTATAAGAAACTTAGTGACAAGGGGACACATTTCACACAATAGGGAAATGGTCCAAGGGAACAAAGAGAGGTGGAAGGGGGAAAGGAAAAGGAAATGGGGGAATAAAGTTATGCGATGTATATAAACCTAATAACCCTAATCAACATAAATATTGTAAGCCATAATAAGTGTGAAGACAAATACTATCAACAGGTTTGAAAAGGTTACTGGGGATTCAGAGGAGGGAGAGGAAAGGGGAAGGGGGAAAAAGGGATAAATAAAAAGCTGTAATATGTACATGTACACTCCACAAGATGATTGTAGAACTGCATGAATTGCGACTGTTTACTAATAAACAAGAAAAAAGAAATTGCCAAACTGTTCTCCAGAGTCACTCTGACTGTACACTCCTACTAGCAAACAATAAATTATCTATTTTCTCCACATCTTGACTAGTTTTTGTCTTTTTCACTACATATTACTTCACCTAATTCATGAAGACTATTAAGTGGTATCTCAAAGATTTTTAGTTTAAAAATTTGTGTATTAACAAATTTTAAAAATCAGCATATAAATATTTGCAATTTTTTGAGGCTTAGATCAATTTATTTTCATTTCTTTCTTTCCTTCTTTCCTTTTCTTCCTTCCCTCCTTCCTTCTTTCTTTCTTTCCCTTTTTCACCAATGCATATACAGTTGATATGGCACTATTTGTTGAAAAGGCTATCCTTCCGATAGTTCACTGATTTTGCAAGTTTGTCAACTCTATCTCTAGCATATTTGCATGTGCTGCCTACTGTGTTCTATTAATCATTTATCTATGTTTGAATACCATACAGTCTTGGCTACTTTAACTATATAAAAAGTCTTACTAAAGGGGATGGTAATTACTCCCACTTTGTTCTCTTTCTCAAGATTATTTTTGGCTATTTTAGCATCTGTACCTTTTCACATAAATTGTAGAATAAGCTTGTCTGTCTAAAATACATATTGTTCTGATTTTTATAACCCTTGTGCTAAATATGCAAATACATTTGAAGAAAATTGACACTTTTAGTATGCATAATTACAGTCTCCTATATAAACACAGTGGGTTACTTCACTTATTTAGGGCTTTCTGACATCTTGAATTACATAGATTTCTTCATTGTGTAGTTCTTTTGTAATTATTATAGGTAGTAGCACTGAACACTTCTACCCTTATCCTATCTCAGCATTATCATATCTGTACAAAGGAAAGAGACAAGCTTAAGGAAACTGAGCAGTTTGCACAGTCACACATTCAATAATGGATAAATATGTGAATTGAACTCAGGACAGGTGCACATCATTTCCTGTCTTTCCTTTCTGCTGGATTCCTTTCAAGGGCTGATCAGAAACTCCTAAGCATAAGAGATTTTGCCACTATTTAATAAAAGAGGGGAACTTGACTGTACAGACATACACAAACATAAGGATGTTCTCTCTCCTCTTCTTGATTTTGTACTTAAACAACAGTCCTCTTTTGAGTCCAAACAAAAGTTCTTGCAGATGCCTCTGGGAGCCATGGATTGAGTAGGAGTAACAGAGGGAGTAATTCATGACCAAACTGAGTTATTCCAATTTCTAAGGAAAATTAGTGGTGGCTAGGGTCTCACACCCCAAAGTAAATAGTGCTCATTAGTTTACCCTTAAAAGGATTCTCTTATATGCAAAAATTCATATGACATTCTTCTTTTGCAACATACTGGAATCACAGACCTGCTAGTGAGTCAAAACAAGGCTTCATAGCAGAATAGGAAAATTTACTTCATGCAGTTGTTTTCCTTCAAACAATTAAATTAACTATATTCCCCTTGGAATTGAAATGTTCTTTTCATTTTTGAAAAAATAAACAACCACAAATATTTTTTCTCTAGTCTTCTTAATGCTATGCCATAGACAAAGACATTTGACAAAAATACTTTGGGACCAGAATTTACTGTTTATTGGATTCTTTTCTGTTTTCTTGATGAATCCAAATAAACATTTTCTCCTCCTCTTTTTAAAGGAAAAAAAAAGGTATCTGCAGCCAAAATTGTAGAGTCATCCTCAGTCTCATCTCTCTGTCTGTCTCCCTCTCTCTCTCTCCCTCTCCTCCAACTCATGACTTCCACCTCTTCCATCTCAGTTTCTCTTTCTCCACAGCCTCTACTCACTTGGCTCAGATTTTTTCTTTTATTTTGAGATAAAAATCTCAGAGAAACGCACATGTTCCATTTTCTCCAGCACTTATTTCTCAAAAAATGAAGTGTGCCTTATGCTACTTTGCTTGGTACCTTCCAGTTTTGTTCTTATCTCCCTTCTCATCAAGTTATGACCCCAGCACCGCCAAATGATAGGCAGTGAGATTTCCGAAAAGACAGTTATGACCTGACCCTCCTCCTCCCCAGCAAGCCCACAGTCTAAGGGATTTCCTTTATTTGGTTTGCTGTGCTTCTTTTTGCTATCTCCCCACTTTTCATCTCTTTGAGGTGTTCAATCAGTTGAGCAAGCTCTCGGATGTTCATCTAAAGTAGAAGAAAGGAAAACAAATCAGCTTTGTGTGTCTAGTCGTCTGTGATCCAAATTCTGTATAGGTGATAGAACCCCTTTCTGGAAAAATATATTTGAACACATCCATAGCTACCCTTCAGCTCTGGTCCTATAGGAGATGGTGAAAAATCACCTTATAACTGAAAGACACAAGGCAGGGAAACTGAAGATGTTTTTACAACCCACCACCTAAATGCATAAGCTTTGTTTCCCTTTTTTTATTACCATCACATTTGTTCTTTACCCCTCCATTACTCACCCCTCCACCACATTTCCCTTTGAATATTTTCTATTTCACAATATCCACCAACTGGAGACTGGCTATAGACTGAAGGTTTTTGTTGTTTTATTTTGGTCTTTTCATTTTTGTCTTTGTTTTTGTACTGGAAATTCAACTCAGGGCCTTGGCACTAAGGTATATCCCCAGCCTTTTGGGTTTCATTTTTTTTGGGGGGGGGGTGTTTCTTTTGTTCTGTTTTTGAGATAGGATCTCAGTAAGATGTTAAATCTTCCTGCTTCAGCCTTGAGAGTGCTAGAATTGCAAGTGTAAGCCACCAGTCCCATACTGCAAACTTTCTCCTGGCCCATTCTAGCCAGGGTCTAATTCAAAACCTGTTCTCTTTGCCATTTTCAAGAATTATCTTTGCCCACTCAGAATTACTGGTGTATTCTAGCCATCCCAGTGATATGTATTCTATTTCTTTCACAGAGAAAAATTTTTTAAGGAATAGGAATATACAGCTCACCAGACCTCAGCTTGCATGACTGGCTAAACAGCCCCAAGTGATCTGGTGTGGAAGAGGAGGAAGCAGGCACAAGCAGTGCAAGGTCTTCATAATTCTAATGCCTGCTGGATATTAGCAGCTCTCCTTCCTCATGAACCTCCATTTATTTAATTATGGAATCAATGTGGCTAACCACACTTGGATTTGGCAAAGAAAAAACAAAGTTTGCAAAAATTGAATGCATGCTTGTGAGAAATGAGAGGGTATAAAACAGGTCTTCAAACAAAAAGAGGTGCAAGGCTCCAGAAAGTATCTCTGGGTAGACAAGTATTGGTGATTACATTCCAAGAGTTCTGAGGAACAGATAATGTCTGATGATTGGATAAAATGGAGTTGTCACTGCTCATGTTCAGCAGTCTTCATAAAAGAGAAAGACAGGTGCTACTGAGCTCTCTTGTCTTGTTGCTTTTGTTGTTTTCTGCTACCATGATCTGATCTCCTCTGGGATGCCCTCTGCCATGTGACACCCTGCCTTGAGGTCAGCCAACTATGGACTGAAACCTCTAAGAACTATAAGCAAAATAAACCTTTCTTCCTTTAACTTGTAGGTGTTGGTTATTTTTCTCAGCAACAAGAAAAGTAACTATGACACTGGTGAATGTATGAGAGAGCAGGCGCACTCTGGAACACATTAACGCCAGCCTGACCAAGTTCTGCCTTCTAAAGAATGAGCTGCCTTTAGAAGGTATTCCAATGTTTTGCAGAACATGAATACTCACTTGTATGCATCGATTCCAAAAATGAGTAACAGACATGTATTGATCCAATGTTTGATGAGAGTACTAGGATAATAAACCACAAATTCAATGCCAGTGGTGTAATTTCAGTCATAATCCAAGGCAATCACTACCTCTTAGTCACTGTTTTAAGTCCTAAGTACTCAACTATGAATCAAACAGTGGGGCCTCCAGACACAGCTATGTTTGTACCAAAGTCTTTTCCATCCTTTTCCCTAGCATACATTAGGCCATATTCCCTAGCTTTCTTTGCAGTTACATGTGGTTATGTGATTGAGTTCCAGAAAGCAGAAAGTGGACAGAAAAGATACGTATCACTTAACAGACCTTACCCTTAAGAAAACACTTCAACTATGAGGCCATCTTTCTTATCTCTTATTAACAGGATAGATATAGATTTTTCAAGGGGATTTCAGAAGCCACATGTTTAGGGTGTTAGCACCTTTATCAGTGGAGGTCCTAAATGACTTCATGGAGCTGAAAACATGACACTACTATCTATTCTTGTCATCACGAACTACACTTTATATGGGTAAAAAATAATTTCTACTTGTTAAACCACTGAGATTGAGATACACAAATGCATCTCTTCTTGAACTATCATTAACACTAAAATCAGTGCCTTTGCTTTCATGAAGTATGCATCCAAGTAAGTATATAGTAGAGTACTTACCAGAATCCTATGAAAACAAAAAGAGGTAAGTGACTAACTTGGTCTAGAGAAATAACAGAAGACTTTATACAGACTGAATATTTGAGATAAGTTTTGAAAAAAAATATTTCCTAAAAGGTACAATGACTGAGGTCTAGACCTGCATATGCAAAAGCCCCAAAATTTGAGAGGTCAAGAAGAGTACAGCCTGACATAGAAACGCACCCAAGGATAAGTGGAACAGACTAGGAGATCCAGTAACAACTCCAGATATACTAAGCCACCTCTTCTTTCAGAAAGGAACCAAACACTCTCAATGGAGGAAAGTTAGCCTCTTTAACAAACAGTGCTAGAAAAACTGGGTTTCAACCTGCCAAAGATTCAAGCTAGATGTACCTCTTTTACCATCCACTAAACCAAAATAAAAATGGATTAGAGACAAAATTATTAAAATAGAAACACTAAACCTGCCAGACAATAGGTCAGGTAGAACTCTTAGAGACACTAGCATAAGGAAAGACTTTATGAACAAAACCTCGGTAGCACAGGCACTAGCAGAAAGAATCAACAATTGAGATTTCATCTTACTAAAAAGCTTCTGCACAGCAAAAGAAATCATGAAGAGTGAAAATACAACCTACAATATGGGAGAAAATTTTACCAGCTGTTTCTTAGAAAAAGGACTACTATCTAGAGTATATAAAGAATTTTAAAAACTCACCCCCTCAATGCTGAGCATGGTGGCTCACACCCATAATCCCAGTACTCAGGAAGCAGAGGCAGAAGAATTGCTGAGCTCAAAGCTTGCCTGGGCTATATAGTGAGCTCAGGGCCAGTCTGAACTACAGAGCGGGACCCTGCCTCAAAAAAAAAAAAAATTAAAAATAAGCCCCGCCCCAATTTAAAGACCCAATTCAAAAATTAACAGCCATTTTTTAGAATAACAAATAAAGGCAGCTAAGAAACGTGAAGACATGCTCAACATCACTGGTTATTCAAGAGATGCATATGAAAACAACACTGAGACTTCATCTATTCTACAAAGAATGGCTGCCATCACAAAACCAACCCAACAACAAATGCTGGCAAGGCTGTGGGGAGAAAAGAACTCTGTCCTCTACTGTTGGTGGGAATGTAGACTTGTGGAACCACTGTGAAGATCAGCATGCAGACACCTCAAAAAACTAGGTTGACAGGTTTCATTTGACCCTGCTATTCTGTGCTGTCTTTACACCAAAAAATTAAAAATCATATTACAGCTACATATGTGCATTCATTTTATAGCACCTCAGTTTGTGATACTACATCATGGAAACAGTTCAAATGCCCATTAATGGGAGACTGGATAAAGAAGATGAGGGGCCAGGCCTGGTGGCTCACACCTGTAATCCCAGCACTCTGGAGTCAGAGACAGGAGGATTGCTGAGTTCGAGGCTTGCCTGGGCTACATAGTGAGCTCAGAGCCAGCCTGAACTACAAAGCGAGACCCTGTCTCAAAAAAAGAAAAACAAAAAAGTACCAAAAAAAGAAGATGTGGGGTTTTTTTTAGGGTTTTTTGGGTTTTTTTATTTTTAATAAAACAGAGTACTTGAGGACATACTCATAAGTGAAAAAAACAGGTACAGATCTGTAAATACCACATCTTTTCCCTAGTATGAGAAACTGAACAGGTAAAAGAATGCATGATAGGTATTGTGAAATGGGAAGAAAATATTTAAAAGATAAAAGGGAAAGGGTAACTAGGAGAAAGTAATGAAGGAAAAGAAAAATATTGATGGTTTAAAAAAAGGAAACAAAGCTTAGGTATATAGGGGGTGGAGTTGTAGGGAGGGCAGGGGAATGGAAAAAAATGAGAAACAAGATGTGTCATGTACTGGTACAAATTCTCAATGTTGAATGTGATCATAATGTAAGTATAAAATATACCAATAAAAACCATTTTTAACAAAGAAGACTATGGCTGAGCAATAAAAGGCAACAAGGGGAGCCGGAGGGTTAGCTCAGTGGTTCCGCGCCTGCCTCACAAGCATAAGATCCTGAGTTTGATCCCCAGAAACCACATACAATGCTGGGCGTGGAGACTCATGCCCACAAGCAATAAATACCTCATACCACAGTTCCGGGCTTTGTGGCTCACGCCTGTCATCCCAGCACTCGGGAGGCAGAGGCAGGAGGATTGCTGAGTTCGAAGCTTGCCTGGGCTACATAGTGAGCTCAGAGCCAGCCTGAACTACAAAGCAAGACCCTGTCTCAAAAAAAAAAAAAAGGCAACAAGGTTGGGAGAGGATATGGGGGCTCAAGTACAAATGAGAACTGAAAACTACCAGGCCACTGTATGATGTATATCTATGTGAATCCAAAATCTGCATACATGGAACCAACAGAAGTATTGGGATAGACCATCATGGGACTATCTTCTTCATGACAACAGTTTCAGCCAAACTTCAGTCAAGATGACCAGGGACTAAGACATGAAGGCTGTGACCTCAGTTCTTCCTCAACATCCTGATTTTTTCCCCCTGAGGAAAGAGCCCAGAGTATGTTTCTTGCCGTCTCCCTGCTCATTCAGAAGTTGCTTTTCTGGGCAACAATCCACAGGCTGTACTCTGCAGCTGTGGCATGCGAACACCTTCCAGGATGTTCCCAGGGGCCAGGACTCAATGGGAAGGAGTGACCACCTGCATCTTCTATTGTGTCTTACTAATTTCAAAAGAATAATCCAGTTCCAGTGCTTCAGATATTCTGGTATAGCTCTCCAACATCTTGCAATTAGTTTAAATGGATTTGTTTCATGCAAGAAGACAGAATCAGAGTGACTCTGATCTAAGAAGTTGGAGAATAAGTAAAATGATAGACTGAACTTTGAAATTACCCCAGTTCAAATGCCTTGTATAACACATGAGAAAACTGAGGTTCAAGAATAGGTCATGGTTTGTCTCACATCAGAATGAGTCTACAGCATATACCAGGCCTCCAAGTCTCGATTCCCAGCCCAGTCATTTCACTATATTAATCAAGCATCTCTAGACTAGTAGAAAAAAAATATACTGAAAGCTACTGATGAAGGGAAATGGTGGGTGTTTCCAAGATGGGAAAGCTCAAAATTCAGCCAAAATATTTCAGATAAGGGTCAGTCACATGCTTCCTGAATACAGAATTTCCACTGGACTGAGGAGAGTGAGGCAACAGACAGGGAAAAAGCAATTTGAACCTGAGCCTCCACTTCAAAGAGGAAAGAGAAAATTACATCTCTGATCTGATCTGGTCTGATCTGATCTGATCTGATCTGATCTGATCTGATCTGATCTGATCTGAGGGGTGTTGAGGAAGGACTTCAATAGTCTCCCCCATTCACCTACTATTTCAGGCCAGTATTGCCCTTCCTGTGGTCTGCTTGTTGAAAAGTTGTGGAAAGAAAATATACTATTTTCACCCACTACAATCTTATGAATAAGGCACATATTTGCAGTATTAAATGATATAGTCCAGGGGCCTGACTAATAAATCATAGAATACTTTAATTTCCTTAGATTTCACCTGTCCATCTAGAGAAAGTGTCACTGTTTTGAAGATTGATTACAATGAGAAAACAATTGCATTATGACCCATACGGGTCCTAGAAATCCATACTGCCTCGCACTGCAAATTCCAGAGAGCTCTATTGTATGGATGTTAGTCCTAATTGCTACCATCCAAAATACTTATTACTTTAGTAAAGTAGAAGTGGAGAAGAAAGAAGGAAAACTAACTTTTTTCCTTCATACACTACTTTACTCTTTTTACAACAGAATATGTGTGGTTTTTGTTTTTGTTTTTGTTTTTGTTTTTGTTTTTGTTTTGAGACAGGGTCTTGCTTTGTAGTTCAGGCTGGCCCCGACCTCACTATGTAGCTCAGGCAAGCCTCAAACTCAGCAATCCTCCTGCCTCTGCCTCCCGAGTGCTGGGATTACAGGCGTGAGCCACCATGCCCGGCACTGTGGTATGTGGTATTGATTGCTGGTGGGCATGAGTCACTATGCCCAGCATTCTATGTGGTTACCGGGATCAAACTCAGGACCTTGCGCTTGCGAGGCAGGTGCCGGAACCACTGAGCTAAATCTCCGGCCCAGAATATGTTGTTTTAGAAATAGAAAATATTTTTACAATAGAAAATACTGCAAATTAAATTTAATGTGGAGAGGTTTCACCTCTTTTAGTTATTGCAATACTAAAATTTTAAAAATATGTAACAGTAATCACCTGCTTTTAAAATCCTTTATCCCAATACCACAGGTCTATTAGGAAGCAAGTAGCACTTTCCCACTCCTGGAACTATTTCAAATACGAAAGAAACAATCCTCTCTCTGCACTGGTTAGAAAGCCTGTCAGAGCAGAAACTGTACTCTTAAAATACGTTGTGGAATCAGGACTAAGAACCAGTGCTGGTGCCAGTCTGCGGGTGACACAGTACATGTTCCTTACACAGGGTCTATAATTTTAACTGAACTATAAAGAATTGCACTTCCTATGTGGTTAATAAAACAGTTTTAAAGTCATTTCCCTTAAAAGAAGTTGAAAATGGTTGGACAGTAACAACCACTTTAGGGTCAGCCTTTTTCCCTGAGATTGCTGCTTGGAAAGATAATACTTAACCACTTTAAAGAGGTTTTAGTCTGTCGATGTAAAAATATTCTGATCTGTTAATATAAAAAATACAAAAAGGTAACTTCATTATAACCACATGAATTCTGCTAAGTGCAGTGACTACTTAACTATGGATATTTTTACTTGCATTTCAACTTTTGGGGCTAAGTGCTTTGATAATTTCAGATGATTTGTCAACTAGCTTTTGCAAAGCTTTCCTGATGTCACTATTGTCTTGAGTACTGACTGCCTGGAACAGTGAAAAGTGGCCTCATATAGAAAGCCCAAATGCCTCCTGTGGTTACTATTTCTACTGCGGGTACTGCTACTGAAAGACTCTACTGTTTCTGACTGTGTTTATTATGAGCCAGATAATGTGGTAAGTGACAAAGAAAGTGTCACCAGGAGATGAAGTAATGTGCCCTATGACCACACAACTAGTGTGATTTGGAGCCTGAAAAGAATCTGATTCAAAAGGCTCTTGCTGTTAGCTTCTGTTATTTTTACGAAAAGGCTACAATAGTCCAACTTCAGCTCTCATTCCCATTTATGAATTCATGCATATATGATTAGTTCTACCAAATTTATTGAGACTGTGTGTAAGCAACTGTGCTAATGATACGGAGATAATCCTTAATCTCTTGAGAAACAGATGCTCTCATGTAAGGTATATATAAACAACCACGGGTATAATATATTGTGAGAACGCAAAATATTCAAAGAACCGGGAGTCATAGAACAGGCATACAAAAGAAGCAGCTAGCCCCATCCAGCACCAAGAAGACAGTTTCAGGACCAAGGAAGATCTGGTTCAAAGAAACTATCTCAATATGTTTAAAGATCAAATCAGGGGTACTGATTTTTCTTCACCACTTTTGTTAGGCTCCAGAAAGTATATTTTAAATTAAATTTTTTTTCAAAACAGGGTCTCGCTTTGTAGTTCAGACTGGCCCTGAGCTCACTATTTAGCCCAGGCAAGGCTTAACTCAGCAATCATCCTGCTTCTGCCTCCTGAGTCCTGGGATTACACGCCAGCCATTGTGGTATGTAGTACTGATTATTGGTGGGCATAACTCACCACAATGGTACTAGTACTCAGAACCTTGAGTTTGCTAGGCAGGCGCTGGAACCACTGAGCTAAATTTCTGGCCCTATATTACCTTTTTTAAGAAGACATATTACTTAAGGATAATAATTGATATTGTTCGTGATAGCTCAATCTTGGAAACAACCCAAATGTTCATCAACTGGAGAGTGGATAAAGAAGATGTGGTTTTTTTTTATAAAATGGAGTAATACTCTGCCATAAAAAATGACAAGATCGATCCATTTCGGTGCAAATGGAGACACCTGGAGGATATACTAATAAGTGATGTGATTATTTTGATAAAGATTTTCCTTTTTTAATTGAATTCTTTATTGGTACATTTTATATACAGTTCACAACCACACTCAACATTTGGGAATTTGTACCAGTAGATGACAGAAATCAATTCTCATTTTTACCCATATCCCTACCCATCCACAAGCCCCCACCCCTTATATACATGCTATTTCTTTTTCTTTCTAAATCATATTCATTCTTTCCCCTCATTACATTCCCCCACCACATTCCCTTTGAATATTTCCTATTTTACAAAATCTATCATACATTCTAGAACTCATTTATACCTACAGGTTCTCATACCAAAGAAAAGATATGGTATTTACATATCTGGGATCTATTTATTTCACTTATTAGTGTGTCTTCAAGGTGTGTCCATTTCCACATAAATGGATGAAATTTGTCATTCATTACAGCAGGGTAATGCTCCATTTTATTAAAACACACACACACACACACACATCTTCTTCTTCATCCAGTCTCCAGCTGATGGGCATCTGGGTTGTTTCCAAGATTGGGCTATCACAGAAATAGAGAATGAGTTATGTTAAGCCAGTGTCTCTTAGTTTCACATTATGGGATGATCAGAGGGCTGAAAATATCAAAATAAATGTTCACGTATGCCAACAAAACCCTTTTTATTTACTATGGCTCTGAGCTGACAGAGGAATCAGGTGCATTCAAGAGGTCAATGAATGCTGTTGAACAGGTCAAAGTTGTAGCATGAGCTCATTAGATAAGTCAGATATAATGAATGCTATTGTGAAAAACACTGTGTATGAGAAAGGCAGTACAAAACTGTTACCTTCGCTAGAAAGAAAAAGAAAACAGCCATATCTTGCCAGCAATAAGTTTGTGGCAACACTTTTATAGCATTCATTATATCTGACTTATCTAATGAGCTCATGCTACAACTTTGACCTGTTCAACAGCATTCATTGATAGTCCGTTAATCTCAAAATTGACATGCCTTAACCTTCTATAGCTGTGCATGTACTATAGTGTATCTATTTGCAAATTATGTATCTTTCAGTTACTAGGGAAAGTAACCTACAATATGAAGTTGATATAAAACTTCATAAGCCTCCATAGTGTTTTTACCTTTTTAAAAGCAGTAGTATGGATGATATAAATATATCTAATTAATACCAAAAGCAGGTTTTTCCTCATTTAATAAATTACAAAATATTATTTTATTTCAGAACACATGTATTTGTATAATGGATTCATTATGTGGGTTATTATTCTAGTTTCTGCAAGATGTGTGAATTTGTAAGAACCAAGAAATAATTCTAGTATCTCTTGAGACATGAGGAAAATCACATTGTAGTTTAATCTGTACCAATTCTTTCAACTAATAAACCATTCCAAAGTGCAATCTAATTTCTTTCACTTCAACTGGATTTATAACATCTCTATTCTTATACCAAAAATGAAGGAATTGTTAAAATCCTAATATTAAAATTAACCCATAAGCAGATAGAGTCTCTATATAATGTGGAAAACAAATGCAATATGTATAGTTAAAAATTACTTGACAAAAACTGAAAAGGAGATGCTTGTTTTAACAAATAGCTTCTTTGCCAGGTGTGGTGGCTAACGCCTATAATCCTGGCACTCAGGAGGCAGAGGCAGGAGGATTGCTGAGTTTGAGGCTTGCCTGGGCTACATAGTGAGCTCAGAGCCAGCCTGAACTACAAAGAGAGACCCTGTCTCAAAAAAAAGAAAAGAAACAAAGAAAAAAAGTAAAACAACTTCTTTCTACTGAAAAAAAAGAAAGAAAAAGAAAAACAACTTCTTTCAACTGAAAAAAGAAAGAAAGGACCCAGGCAAAGATGATCCAAATGGCCTTGGATGAGAAAAAACAAGGCTGAGACTTGGATGGGACAAGTAAGACACAAATTGGAAGGAGGCACTCACGCTTAGGTTCTACAAGTCCAGGGTCAGCAACTCCATGATGCTGAGCATGAGCGCTTCCATCAGTTTCATGTCTGAGGCAGCTCACTTCTCCCTCACCTCACCTAAACCTGGCCCAGGCCCTACAACCATCTGAGTGACCACAGACATGAAAGGCAAATAAGTGTTTGTTGCTAAAATTCACTAAGTTTTAGGGGGCAGTTTTCTTACATACAGCCATAAACAATTGGCACACATTGGCTATTTCCTGCATTCTCTTTTTAAGATGAGACTTGAAAGAATTCACTGTAAATCCAGTCAAGTTAATGTGTTTCCAAGGAATACATCATCTGATGTACTGGATAAAGAAAAAAGTATTCCATATAAGTTGCTTAGCTGCTAGACCACCTAAAACAGATTTCCTCACATACCCTGCATTTGATGGGCTGTTGGTTGGGCCAATGGGGGTGATTAATCCACCTATGTCTTTTTATTCAATAGATTAATACATTCTTCTTCCCTAATGTCTTGCACAAGATTCCTATAAGAAATGAAAAAGAATGCTCCTACTTACAAGCAATTTTCAGATTTCTGCTTGTGCTACATGTGCTATATCCCCTGTGGACAAAGCAAGCTACACAACCAAACCCAAAGTCATTGTGGGAGGGCACTATCCAAGAACGTGGAAGGAAGAGATGTGTATACAAGTCATCACCACATTAATCTATCAAAGGTAACTCATGAAAGGTGGATGGCAGAAATAGAAGAGGATGGTGGTGGTGAATGCATGAATAAATTAAGTAGTAAATAGGAGAGAACCGCAGGCAGATTATCTCCAGTGCCACTCAGGAAAAAACTTCCTCACTAAAGAAGTGAAGTTGGATTGATTTACCGTGCGAATCCCTCAGTTGCACATGTGGGCTTTCAGAGGAAATGTCTTATGTGCGAGTGATTCCGTAAACTGTTACCTGGACTGAACCTTGAAGAGGAAATTTCCAACACTCCTGGACGATAAGCAACATGGGAGGTCTCAGGGATTTTATTGAAAATAATTTCTCCCCAGGGTGAAGTTGAAAATCTTTATTTTACAGGAAAAACAACATGAACTTTTATCCCTGACTATATAAACACCATTTTGTCATTAAATATAAGGACTATTTCCACTTGAAATTCAGTTCCTCTCCAGATCTGCATGTGGCTACACAAATAAAGAAAAATTACGATGTTGCCAATTTGCTTCAAGGTCATACTTGGAAACATCTGGACACGTTCTATTCCTTCAAATGTTAGCTATCCCATTCCAGTATCAATATGAAGTCTGACATGGCCCGCCACATTGCCCCAAGTCTGTCTTGATGATGAGAAAAAAAAATAGATCTCTTTAAGGGAACTCTGAAAGGCAGAGTTCTAAAGAATATATTTCTAGCCTGTTACGAGTTTTCAGCCAAACATTAACAACACTGATATATGCAAACAGGGAAACAAAGGAATATTTGGATAGCAGTAGAATCATTCTTACATAGTGCTCAAGCCTATCCCAAAACAAAGCACTTGGAGCAGTTTTCAGAGGGACAAGGGTTCAGTCTGAAAGGGTCAGCAGTCACAGCCACTCATTCTTTGGATATCATTCCAAAGAGAATTCGAGGGGTTCGTTTTCACATGGTGGAACCAAGGAGCATATTACTCACCAATGAGCTGCGCTGAGCACATTTTATCCATTGACAGTTATTCCCCAGGCAGACCATCAAAATGCAGCTATTGGGGTAGTTTGGGGAAATTCATTTGCACTCATATCAGGCGTTCATCTTCAGATGACGAACTGAGCAAATGAGGCAGAGCTGATTTGTGAATACACACTAAAGCCTTGTTTGAAGAGAACCTCCCACCTGTTGCCTAAATAGAAGACCTGAATCAGTAATGAAAACCTAAAGCACTAACAGAAAAACTAGCCCAGATTTTATATCATACACAGCTTGCTCAATAATAGATCAAATCCAGCAAGAGGCAATTTATTCTCTACAGTGGTAGGAATTTTCCTGCAATGATTTAAGAGCAAGTTTTCCCTTTTGTGGAATTTGTGCTGTAAATGAGAAATACAAATAGGCCCTTTAGAACTCAAGTTGCTTAGCTATTTCTAACATGCAAAGTTTCTAAACAGCTTCCATGATACTCTGTATGGTCTCTAAAAACACTGATGATTCTTGAAAAATATTTAAATGTGCTCTTTAAGTGTTCACACTAATGTAACAGGCTCCAGTAAAATAACCAATTACTTTCTGATATGGAGTCAAAAATTACAAGTGTACAGAGAAGTGGCTCCACTAGGACACAAAACTTCATCAGGATAATGCTTTTTGGCCTACTCTTTGGAAAGATAAAAACTCACTAGACTGTATCATACCATATGAGGGCAGATAAGGCAGCATTTCAGTATTAATCAGAGAGTTTAGTTTGAGTTCACCCCATCCCAGAATTATTCTCTGCCCCATTCATAGTGACTGTTTCATTGCCTCCTACACTTCCTAAACTTTCTTCTCTAGCAATACATACATTCACCT
Organism: Thryonomys swinderianus; assembly: GCA_004025085.1. Classification (NCBI taxonomy): domain Eukaryota; kingdom Metazoa; phylum Chordata; class Mammalia; order Rodentia; family Thryonomyidae; genus Thryonomys; species Thryonomys swinderianus. Next base: position 29,295 of record PVIC010018164.1, read on the forward strand.
CTTTCCTTTGCCTATAAAAAAAACATATTTTGAAGCCTAGATCAAGTTTTATATCTCCTGAAAAACTCTTGACTGACCTCCCAACTAAGGCCATCTTTTGTTTTCGTAACCTAAAATGCCCATGCTAAGACTTACCTGTGCGCACCTGGCAGTGCTCTATGCTGGTTCATAAATATTAGCCTTCCTTCCTTAATTAGATACTAAGATCCTCAAAGGTGGCAATGGTGTACAGTATGTAGCTAATTAAATACTCCCTTTTTTGCAGTACTGAGCATTGAATTCTGGGCCTTGGCATTAAACTATATCCCAATCCTTTTAAATTTTGAGACAGAATCTCACTAATTTGAAGATTTGCCCAGGCTGGGCTTGGAAATGAGATCTTCTTACCTCAGCCTCCCAGAGTGCTGGGATTACAGGCTTGCACTACGACACCCAACTGAATACTCTCCCTTCAAGTCACACACATACACAGTACTAACGAAACTGTCTTTACCTAGAGATAGTAAATATCTGTTAATCATCTGTGCATGTGTATGAGGTCACTGAAAACTCTCGTGAAGGTGAGTAAGCTTTTGAAGATGTTAATGAGTTTTAGAATGCATGATGTTTATTGTGAAATAGAAACTATTCAAAGGGAAATGTGGTGGAGATGAGAGTAATGAGGGGTAAAGAAAAAATGTGATGGTAATAAAAAAGGGAAACAAAACTTATGTATTTAGGGGTGGGGGTTGTGGGGTGGGTAGGGGAACAGGAGAAAATGAGAATTAAATTGTGTCATATACTGGTACAAATTCCCAATATCGAGTGTGATCATGATATGATGTGTATATACAATATACCTATAAAGATGAAAATTTAGAAAAGTAAGGCATGTTAATATTACATGAAAATGGGGTTTACTTTGGGAAACTAGTACATGCATTTAACATATGTTCATCAATTTCAATCCCATTAGTCTCTTTCCTTTCTTTCCCCCTCCTCTTTGTCCTCTTCCTTGCTCCACAAGTCTACCTTCTAGTTTCCTGTCCTTTCTCCATTACTTTAATTTTTTATTTATTAAATAGGCACTTAATGGGAAAAGAGCCCTCAAAACTGTTTTGAGGCAAACTTCAGGAAACAAAATATATCGGATTTTTTTCTTGAACTGATAAATAACATTCCACTTCAATTAGCTAAATTGATTGATTAGTCCTACATGTAGAATTTGTAGAGATGTGGCTACTCTGAGAAAAGGTGGTAACTTCTGTTTTCTTTATATGTGCATGTAGTCATTTTGATTAAATAATGTCTCAGTTAAGGGATGGTGGTTTATGAATCATTATTTTCTACTTTTTACCTAGTGGCTACGATGTGAGACAGATATTAAAACCTCTGCGGTGAGAAAGCCATAGATCCAAGTAAACACAATGAAGTGTGCAGTATCATCATGGTCAGGACAGCAGCAGAGGGAGATCAAAAGAATCCTGATCTGAGGAAGCAGAAAAGTCAAGCTTAAGTTTAGTCCCTGGTGTAACTAGTCATTTCACCTCTTCTGATCCATTCCTTTAGCCACACAAAGACAATTGATTGCTCAAATACTAAGATGATAAAGGGTCATTGTATCTTAAAGCTGGCTAAGAGGTCTGATGAGACAGTACAATATTTCTTCCAACCAGTTCTGCATTGTACCACTGCTACAGCCCGCTAAGTGTAGTGGACAGGCATCAGAAATGGTCTCCTGTTATATGGTTCCTCCATATGACAAGACCAAGTACACTGTGCCTCATGAATTCAAATTGTGTTGAAACACCAAATAGCATTTAACTTACTATCTCAGCTTACCTGCATGCTATTCATGTCTTCATAAAGGTAGCTGTTCTTTTTTTTTTTTTTTTTTTTTGAGACAGGGTCTCGCTTTGCAGTTCAGGCTGGTCTCGAGCTCACTATGTAGCTCAGGCAAGCCTCGAACTCAGCAATCCTCCTATCTCTGCCTCCCGAGTGCTGGGATTACAGATGTGAGCCACCACGCCCAGCAGGTTACTGTTCTTTTAAAGCAAGGAATTTTATTGAATGCCATAAATATAAGCTATCACTTCATCTAAAAGTCTTCAAGATTAACATTGCTTAAAACACTTATCTTTTTTTAATTGAATTATTTATTGGTACAATTTATATACATCTCAAAATCACATATAACATTGGGAAATTTGTACCAGTATATGCCACAAGTTAATTCTCATTTTTACCCATACCCCTACCCACTCCCCCCTCCTCCCCCCTTTATACATGCTCCTCTATTCTCTTTCTGTATCAATTTATTCATTCCCCTCATCACATTCCCACACCAAGTTTCCTATAGAAATATTCCACTCAATAAAAGCTGTCCTACTTTCTAGAACTCATTTGCATCTACAGGTGTTCATGCCAAAGAGAAGATCCTGGAATTGTCTATCTGTGATCTATTGATTTCACTTATTAGTGTATCCTCCAGATGTCTCCATTTGCACCTAAATGGATTGATCTTGTCATTCTTTATGGCAGAGTAATACTCCATTTTGTAAAAAAACCACATCTTCTTTATCCACTCTCCAGTTGATGGACATTTGGGTTGTTTCCAAGATTGAGCTATCACGAACTGAGC
>PVIC010018165.1:0-31896 GCA_004025085.1 Thryonomys swinderianus
AAAAAAAAAAAAAAAAAAAAAAAAAAAAAAAAAAAAAAAAAAAAAAAAAAAAAAAAAAAAAAAAAAAAAAAAAAAAAAAAAGCCAGCATTTACAATTTTCAAGCATCAAACTCTCAAGTAATGGAAACTATTGAATTATGTCACATTTTAATGAAGAAATGGCAGTATTACATATGTACAGATTTCTATAAGGTAGGATTGGCAAAACTGTTATTTATATTATTATAAATGTATACCCCCAAATTGAAGCCCTCCTAACTTGTATACTAGCCTGTATACTAGTCTCAAGTTGTCTCTAATCCATTTGTTAACTTCAAGCCACTTTGGGTTTTGTCCCAGAAATTCTGAATGATTGCTATGATACAGAAATTTGCAGGAGTTCAAATTGAAACAAAATGTTTTGAAACTCAGGTAGACATAATTTATTCTTATTACTGTGGAGAAAAGGCTTTTAGTTACAACATCTCTTAATGGAAAGTTTTTGAATTTTCTGGATATGACTTGTAAAGATTCATGAGTTAGAATTTCACAAGGGAAAAAGCAAATTATGAAAGTGATTAGACAAACTTCTCTAGAAATCATCTACTAATTTAATTAAGCAAATTAAATCCACTAAACTTTTGTAAATCAAACATGCATATTATTATTTAATTTCTGGTAGTGAGTTCTTTTTATTTTCCTATGGAATTGTCTGTAGAACCCAATGTTTGAAAGCATGCTATTTTAATTTGGTATTTCAATAACTTGGTCCTGGTAATATTGCTGCAGCAGACCAGAGCAGCTCAGTGCTAGAGCCACATGATATAGCTCAGTGTCACTGTCAAGTGCCAGAGCTCAGAGGCTCAGTGTGGCAGCTCTGAGTCCCAGGTCTCATAATATGAAGACTCAAGAATCTGAAAGTCACTCGAAGAGGTGGAGAAAATCTATTACACTGGCAGGCTAACCAACAGGATCAGAGGAGTTTATACTGGAAGTCTGGGCACTCTACCAGAAATGAGCCTTCTTCAGTAGGGATCTACAAGGTAGGTGATTATGCTCGCTGAAGCAGGGGGCGGAGTGACAGAACATTTTCACAAGGGGGTGGAGCTTAACAGAACATTCTTATAAAGGGCAGTGCTTAACAGATCATTCTTGAGAGGTCAGGAAGTTCAAACAGTTACAAAACATTTTGATACACTGGGTAGGAGCCCAACAGCACAAATTGTTGTATTTTCAAACTAAAGTATTCTGTGGAAAGAAAATAAAATAGAAGCAAGGCAAGAGTCTCTTATTATATAGTATTTCTCAGTTTGGTACAGTGACCTCTGACAGCTTGGGTTTTACTTTCATACTGTTATGTTATACCAGGTCTATGGTCATGTCTCCAACACTCTGGACCTCTGTGTTTTCATCTAGCTAACAGGAAGTCCTTGATCTCTTTGGCTCTTAACATGGTTGGGAGGATCAGATAAGGTCTGAGTTGTAAGATCACTTTGAAACTATAAAGTGGTATAAAATATGACATTGTGTTCATTATTACCTCAGAATGCCTCTCAGATTACATTGCCTCAAATTTATTATTTAGGAAAAGCACAAACTTGAATGCCATATGGAGTCCTTGTTGACACTGCAGATGTTGGTTAATTTTAGATTCTAAAAGAACAAAAGAATAGAAACACTAGCAGGCAAATCAGCCTCTCTTTTGCTTTTTCTTCGAAGTCTCCTATTATCCAAATACCGAACTAAAAATGGCAGGCTAAATATTATAGAAAATTACATCATTTGAAGCATTGAAATTCTGTATATCTAAGCCCTTTTGAAGAACATAAATTTATTCCCCCCAAAGCACATTACCAGTGAATTTAATGCTATAAGATTAATTATTGTTATTTTTTTGCAGGACAAGTGAAAGGATCCAAAATGTAAACCAGAATCACACAGAGTCAGGAGAAACACTTAAGTCTCAGAAGACCCACAAAAAATTATGTAATCCATTTAGATGTCTAGAGCCTTTCTTGAACTAACAATGGAAAATGGAACTAAGCTCAGCAAATCTTGGGATCTGCTTCTGAAGATCTGCTCTTATTTACAAGAGGGAATAAAGAACAGGTGGAACAAATGTACACATGCTCACAACTGCTTTTATGGTGCCAATCATTTGTAAGACCTGTTCTGTTCTCGAGTGCCACCTGTATAAGTCTCTTTTCATCTTGTCATCCACCTTTCTCTGCTTACACAGGCATAAGCAAGAAGTAGGTGTTTCTGTAAAATACATAGATGGCATCTGTCACTTTATCTTTTGTTTGTATACCACCCACTCAAAGAAAATATCCTAGAACAAGCTGAGCATTTTCTAAGTGTCTTAAAAATATTTTTAATTATGGAAGCAGTGGAAAAAAGATACTTCCATGTACTTCTATTACTTCATAAAGGATATAGGGTAACAAAGGAAATCTCATAGTAGATTACCCACAGCAGTTTAAAAAGGTCCAGTTGGTATTCTGAGCCTATACTTTTAATGCCATTTTCCAGGGAATGATTTCATCTCAAGACCACCATGTACCTCTCTGGGACTTGAGAATATCACTCTAATTAGTTTAATTTCAAACAGAGATCAAAAATGTTTTGCCTAAAAAAATGTGTTCTTCAGCAAGGCATAGTAATACATGCTGGTAATCCCAGCATTTTAGGAGGCTGAAGCAGGAAAATCTCAAGTTCAAGCAAGTCTGAGCAATTTATTGACTTAGTGAGATCCTATTTCTAAATAAATAAATAAATAAATAAATAAATAAATAAATAAATAAATAAATAAATAAGGGTTGGGGATATTGCTCAGTGTGAGACCCTTTGGTTCAATACCCAATACAGCCAAAAAACAAGCAAACCAAAAACCAAACACCTTCTTTATCTAAAAGAGGTAAGAATTGCAGAAGATATTTTAACATGTACTTCAGTGATGTAGTGGATACTATACTGTGACAGTTAACTGTTTGTGTCAACTTGAGTAAGAAGCACCCAACTAAATTGACTCAGGATAGTTCTGGGTGTGGAAGACCCACCCTAGGGAAGGTTGTTGCCAGAATGGTAAAGGAAAGCAAAGAAGGAAGGTTACTGCTGCTGTTTCTTCAGTGGAGCTCCAGGCTTCACCTTCACTTTGGACATTGACTTCAGTCTTCCAGCATAAACTCTTCCACCTTCCAGTGCAGACCCATTGGCCTCCCAGAGGACTCATATGGGACACTACAGTGAGCTCCAGGCCTTTGACTGGATCTTTTCGATCTCTAGCATGCAGACAGCTCTTTTTACTCTTCCACACCTGACTATAACAGTGGGTGGCCATTATAAGCCCATCTTGTAAATTCTTATATATTCATATATCTTGCATTAAATTTGTTTCTGTAGTAAACACTATCTTATACATATACATTTCAAAATTTACTCTCACATGATTTAGAAATATTAAAAGTAAATCTTAAGGGTAGGTTATATGGTGCTTTTTTGTTTTAGAGGGAGTCTAGACTTTCTAGCATTAAGAAAATATTATTAACTATCCCCTCCCCAGTCTGGGTTATAGCTGCCTTTTTTAGCACAAAAAGCCTAATAAGACAAGTGCAACTTTACTCCATGTCACATGATTTTTTCAAGTTAAATATTCTTCCCATGTGAACTTTGGATCAATCCAGATGACTACAAGCTTGAACCAGAAATGGATTCAAATAGCTTCATTCACCGGTGAAAGTGGGCTGGAACTGACCCAACGATACAGGAGATTACTCCTCTCAGGTTGCCGTGGATTTGAGGATAAATCCAGGGAGCATTTAGGGGAAATGGAGGAGACCTCTGGCTTGGTAGTCAGTGCATGGGAATGCTGCTACAGTAACACTGTTCTTATCAAGAACAGAGGAATGTGGGAATTAACTGGGAGACTTATGAATTTCAAACCATGAAACAACATAATGTTACTGGGAAGATAGCAAATCAAATAAAATTCACTGTAGTTCAAATTAGATTAAGCAAATAGGTAACCTTTTTGGCCCATGTAACTGAATAATTTATATTAACTGCTTAAAGAGAAGTTTGACCCAGAGCTCAAATAGTATGACTCAGGACATGATTTTTCCTTCTGCAATTTTTAAATTTAGCATCTTCATTATTGATTCTTGATTACTGAGTTAGATATTACTCTATTAAATATTTTCAATATTAGTTCCATTCGGCATGCACATGTGTATGTGTATGTTAATGAGGATAGAGCTACATCCTTAGCCCCCTTTAAAAAAATTTTTGAGACGGGGTCTTACAAAGTTGCTAAATACCCAACCTGGGCTCAAGTTTACAATCCTCTTGCCTCACAGTGCTGAGATTATAAGGGTCTGCCACCATGCCCAGCCAGTTCCATTCTTTTTTCTTTTTTTTTTTGAGACAGGGTCTCACTTTGTAGTTCAGGCCGGCCCTGAGCTCACTGTGTAGCTCAGGCAAGCCTTGAACTCAGCAAACCTCCAGCCTCTGCCTCCTGGGTGCTGGGATTACAGGGTTGAGCCACCAAGTCTGGAATACCAGGGATCGAACCAGGGACCTTTTGCTTGCTAGGCAGTTGGCAGAACCACTTAACTAAATCTCCAGGTCCCATTTTTAAGCAAGCTCCCATTCATGTGCCTAAAATGGGTGCAAACTGCTCCAAAAATTGTCTGCATTTAATTCCAAATCCAGAGATATTTTCTAGTAGGTTTAGATTCAATCACTGTGGCCAGAGAACTGGGACATACAAGACAGTCTAGATCTTGGTTACGTGCTTTACCTGTAAGGCATGGAGATGGGGGAAGGGGACATCACTGCTCTTCCCAAACCCATGGACTATGAGTAAAATATTGGCCCTATATAGCCCAGCCATAAAGCACATTCCTAAAATCCTACTACTCCACCAAGTCTACAAGCCTGTCTTCCAAAAGTAGCCATGATAAAATGAAGGATTACTAAGGGAAATGAGAAAGGATGCTAATAGAAGAAGGTCAAAGGGTATTTTTCTTGGACCAAGGGCAGCACTAGAGCTGTAGGGGTCAAAGTTCATCTTACAAGTTCTCAAACTCTAAACTCATCGTTTTTATCTGAAACTTCATTTCAGAGAGGCTTCTGTATGATGAATTTTTAAAATCCAGGTATTTCTAGAGCCTACAGTTCATTATCTGAGGCATAATCAAGCAATTTTATTCTATTTATTTAAACTATCATCCCATGTATTGTTGGTTGCAGGACAGGCAGATTAAATATAAAAAAACTAAATCCCTTATTGGAAAAAATACAAAGATATAATTTCCAGGCCAAGAATGAGGAACTACTCTTAATGGAATGTGAAAGTTAATCTTGGAAAGCTGAGGTTCTAATTTGGAAACCCAGTCACATTGCCTTAGAACATTCTTTTGGAAGGTTTTGTTAAAGTTGGGGAGACTTCTGGGAATTTATGCTAAGGATATTCTTGCTTACATACATGGCAGGTTATTCATTACAGGATTGTTTGTAATAAATAGCAAAGACTGGAAACAACTCAAGTGTCTATCAATGGGGGAATGGCTACATAAACTATGGCATATCCTGTGCTGTAGCGCTGTACAGCTGTTTAAAAGAATGAGGAAGCTCTGTCAGTGCTGATATGAACAATCTCCAAGATTCACTGCTAAAAGGAAAAGCAAGAAATAGATCAGGGGAAAAAATATGCTACCTCTTCTGTAAGAAATGGGAAAAAAATAATGTACAAGAATTGGTTGTATTCAGTTGAAGAAACAGGAAAGATACACAAAGAAACCAATGTAATTAGCTATTTCTACCCGAGGGTGGGTGAGAACTGAGAATGAGAGGCAGAGTGGGAGAGAGACCTTTTACGCTGTACGTTTCTATTTTGTGTGTGTGTGTGTGTGTGTGTGTAACAGAGAGTGTCATTCACCACCTATTTGGTAATTTACAAGCCTTCTAGTTGTGATGACAACAGAGACCTGAATCAATGCTCAGTGTTGGTAGGATTCAAGTAGGCACCTCAAGAAAAGTCAACACCACACAGATTTCCATTTTCCTTAGCTAAGTACCTTGGCTCAGTCCAATATCTTTAGTGTCTTGGCTATTTGTTTTATATCCCCTTTCTTCTTCTCTAAAAAAAAATAAGTCATAGATCATAGAGGATGTTGCTGAGAATGATTATGTTTTACTGACTCATGAAGAGTTAAATTAAAGCACTGCCTAGAATGTGTATTGACATATAAGTGTATTGGCATATATTCATACATGCCAAGGAAGTTCACTAGTCATCTTTCCAAGAAATGAGACTCCTGGCTCACACTGAGTTAGGGGTTTCTTTGTGATGCTCTCAGGACAACAAGAGCATAGTTTTGTCACTGTGCTAGAAACATTCCACGGAGATTACTAGAGAATATAGCAATCTTTTCCACTAATGTGTGAGTTGTTTGAGGAACAAGACATGGGTTTTATTTATTCAGTTTGTATTCTTAGAGTCCAGCCTGGTACCTACTAGGCAAATGGTAGTACATGAGCTGAACTTTCAGGCACCTAATTGCTCATCTTTAAGTTTTCCCTTGCTTACCTCATATTATCCATGAGTAAGACTAATCAGTGCTACATGGGAAACACACCTTGAAACCTACTCTGTTTTGCCATGTTCTGTGCGACGACCCTACCCAGACCACTAGCACATGAAGTGTGAACCACAGCCTTCTGATCTCTCTAGTACTACCTCTATCTGCTTCTTTCATTTCAAGCCTGCACCGGGCCCTGGCTTCTCCCACACCACTCTGGCCTTTCAGTTCCTGTTCCTGTCTCAAAGCCTTAGCCAATGACCTACCCCTCTGCCTGGAACACTGTTCCACTTGAGTTTTGTGTTTCAGTGCCTTCTAATCATCAGTGCTCAAATGCTGCTTCCAAGGAAGCTTACCCTGACCATCTCAGGTACATCATTATTTTGTGCTATTCAGAGTTAACTTTTAACTGAATGGATTAGAACCTCTGTTGGTTTGTGTTTACTACTCCCACTATAATTAAGTTTTATAATGTTTCTTATTCATCTTTGTATACCCAAGTACCTAAAATAGGTCTGGGTCTATAATAGTTTTAAAATGTTTCCACTGAATAGCTAAGGGATTGGAAATAATTCATGGATAAAAAAAATATTTTACTAGGTGTGATGGTGTCTGCCTGTAATCCCACCCAGAACTCAGGAGGGTGAGGTAGGAGAATCACTGCAAGTCTAAGGATCTCCTACACTATACAGTGAGTTCAAAGCTAGTCTGTGAGTTCATAGTTAACCTTACCTCAAAAACAAAACAAAATTTATTTTGTTTCTTCAGAGAACTTTTCATATGACTACTTAATTAAAGAAGCAATAGACTCTTATAAAAGGAAATGAGTATGCCATGATGAACTTTTGAAGAAACATTATGGAAAGTAGGGATTATTTGGGCGAATATGATTCAATAAAAGACAGTAACTTCCTCCTAAGGAAGCTGTGGAGCAGGCAGGCACAAATACAACATTCTGTTTTGGGAAAATGTTTGTAAGTTGGATTTGTTCATAAAACCAACAAAATGAGTCTTACATACCTTGGTCACAAAAAAACAATGTAAAACACAGAAAACCAAACACATACACAAATACAGCATGTACCTACCTGTACTGCATTACTGTATATCACTGCACTATACAGTAAGCACACAGCAGCACAGTTGTGACAATATGTAGCAGGTACATGAGATATTTCTGTGGCTTGTATGCATCTACGAATGCTCATAATTCAAGGTCCATTCGTATCTGTGAAAGTTCCCAATTCGAACATTTGTAAGTTGGGGACTTACTGTATAGTTGTTTTTAAAATTACAATTCTATAAGTGAAGTAACAAGTTCAGAGAAGTTCTATGACTTCCATAAGATGCCACAGTAAGCACTACGAAATATTTCATTTGAACTGAGATCTCCTGAGTCATATGTCCTGTCCTCCTTCACCATCCTGTCTACTCAGTGTGATAAATGTACATGCAAAATGCTGGGGATGTTTTATCCTAAAGAGAGAACTTTTTTTTTTTGAGACAGGGTCTCGCTTTGTAGTTCAGGCTGGCCCTGAGCTCACTATGTAGCCCAGGCAAACCTGGAACTCAGCAATCCTGCTGTCTCTGCCTCCCAGGTGCTGGGATTAAAGGCGTGAGCCACCATGTCCAGCAGAGTGGTATGGGGTATTGATTGCTGGTGGATGTGAGTCACCACGCCCAGCATTGTATGTGGTTACTGGGATCGAACTCAGGACATTGCACTTGCTAGGCAGGCACTGGAACCACTGAGCTAAATGGAGAGAACTATTTTTATGGTAGAGGTTTAGAAAGGCTTCACCAAGGAAAACTCATTTAAATGGGGCTGTGAGAAAGGAAGAGGAACTTTTAGGAAGTGGAGGAGGAGGCACAGTGCAGGCAAAGATAAAAATGCATAGAGAACTCTCCTATGGGGGAGCCCAAGAGTCTTAAAGGGGAGGCCAGTGCAACACTGTAAAAGATTTTCACAGCCATTTTGCCTGCTGTTGGGCAGTGGGACAGTCAGAAAGACCTGGGTTTTCAAAAGAAAATCACAGTGGCAGGTTGGTGGATAAACTGGAGTACTAAGGAGAGATGTGTGTGTGTGTGTGTGTGTGTGTGTGCACACGCTTCTGTTAATCAGGCAAGTGAGATAAGTATCTGGAGGAAATGTTTGTATGCATTAGACTCACTGATGTTCTGAAGTAGAAAAGAGGAAAAGAGAAAAGTTAAAAAAAAAAAATTCTTCTAGCCGGGCGTGGTGGCTCACGCCTGTAATCCCAGCACTCAGGAGGCAGAGGCAGGAGGATTGCTGAGTTCAAGGCTTGCCTGGGCTACATAGTGAGCTCAGGGCCAGCCTGAACTACAAAGCGAGAACCTGTCTCAAAAAAAAAAAAAAAAAGATAGAGTATGTCTTGATAGATGGTAATTGCCTCAACATCCAGAGAAGACAGAAACTAGGTCTGAGGAGGGAATGGTAGATGGGAGGTGGAAGTTTCCTCAAAGTTTAGTGAAAGCATGTGCCATGAGTCTTGTGTGGTTTGAGATGTCCCCTTGTAATACCTAGGTTCCAGATGAGGCACATAGCTAAGACAGTGGTTCTAGACCTTGAAAGCAAGGCTGAATAAATCTGAAGGTATAAGTCATTGTACAGCACTTGCCTTGTAAGTATGTGGCCCCGGGCTTAACCCTCAGCAGCAAAGAAACAAACAAAAATTCTAAGTTAAATTAAAAATGCCTACTCTGAAGGGAGGGACACAAGAACCTTTTTTGGGTGACGGGAATGTTCTATATTTTTAATACAGTGTTCCTATTTGGAGAGTTCTGCATTTGCCCAAACACCTACCACTGTCCTTGGCCCCCACTATCCAACCTAGGCTCACATGGATTGACTTCCCCTTTGGAGCAGCTGAGACAATAAATGTACTTGGAGAGTATAACATGACTCATCTCCGAACAAGAAATCTTTCCTTATTAATTGATTTGAAGCTTATGGCCAATTTGGCCTCCTCACTTGGCACCATTCCTTCAGTATCTCTTCTGAATTGTCCTTTCAGTGTTCAGCTTAAAATCTTCTTTATAAAAAAAAAAAATTCTGATTTGACAGAGGTGAAATTCAATACCTATATTCAGCTACAGTATAGAAAATCCACTACACACATTAATCACATTTAGGTATTTACATTAGAAACTCAGTTCTATCATTTATGAAGTCTTTGTGACTTTGAAGAAAATAGGATAATAAAACCTACTTTAGGGTGGTGAAGAGTGAGATAACCCCAGTGAAAATCCTAAGGGTGGCACTGAGTAGGTGCTAAGTAAATGGCAGACTGCTTGTCAAACTTGACTGTACTTTCTGAATTATTTGGTTCATATAAGTTTCTTGAAAGTAAGAACAGTCTTTCTTCGGTTTATATTCTCGCCTTCACTAATTCAGTGCCATATATCCTCAGGAGACGTTGAAGAATTACATTTAGGAAGTGGGCAGGTCAAGGTCAAAATTGAAAAAGATTTATGTAATACATATGTAGATGAGGAGAGACTGTTCTAGGGAGATGAACAAAAAAAGGAATTTGAGTCAGAGGTGGTGGCAAAGGCCTTTCTTTACATTTCCTCTTTCCATTCAAACATTTTATCTTGCCAGAAAGGGGACAGAAGGTCTCATCTTAATGAATATGGAGGTGCAAAAGATCTGCCCATACACCTGGTATTAATTCATGCCAGCTGGGACAGGAGATTGGCTTCTTACTGTTTTACTACTATGATTTCCTAGGCTGGGCAGCTGGGTGCCTAATAATAATAAAAACCATAATAATACTTCATAACTACGACTCAGAACTTGGATTTAATGACAATAAGTATGATGGAACTGGCAACATCGTATTTCCTGTTGGGATGCAATACCCAAGGGCCTGGACATACAAAGTGAAGTGACAACTAACTGAGCTTCCTCCTGCAGAGACTATGCTGGCAGTTAACCCAGAGTTCTCTAGGATTGAAGCTCCTTATCTGAAACAAAGAGTATTTTTTAAATTGCTCACACATACCTGGCACTGTAAATAAAGTAGTACTTAAGAAGTAACTACCACCACCCATGGGGCACAGGATCCCGGATGCCAGACCTGGAAGGCAGGTACCAACACGGGCAATCTCATTGACGACCCTCTTCCCTGCCTCCAAGTTTCACTGCCATTACAATCAAACTGATGAATTCACTGGTTTACTCGTGGTGATTTGGGCTGGACATGCTTTTATAGTAGACTGACTTAGGTGTCAAGGGACTCACTTATTCATTTAACACTCATTTGTGAACACTTATTCAGACCCAAGTGCCATGAAGATGTGTAAGATATGATCCCTGATCTCAAACAGTTTATAATCTAGTTGAGGGATTTGCAGCTGCAATATAAAAGTATAAAAAGAAAGGAAAGTCCTAGTAGATGAAAGAGAATGAGAAAATTCCAGGTGAAAGGTTCAGAGCAATTTCCTCTTTGAAAAGAAGGTTCAGAAGGGGGCCACAGAAACTGGTGAAGAGCTGGGTAGCAACTTTGGAAATTCTGCTATAAATTCCCCTATTTATAGTCTTCATTAATACTTGTCATCCCTAATTTGTCTTGTTTTATTACTTAATTCATAGACCATTTTCCTCTTCCCCTTCAGCAACATTTGTCATTTTGCTCACCACTATATACCAAGTATATCACACAATACCTGGCACACACTATTTAGTAAATATTGGCCTAATGAATAAATATCAGAAGTGAGGTGGTAGCAGTGGACAGGAAAGGGCATTTAATAAACATAATACATAATAAAGTGAGGAGATCCGGTGTTAATTTTCTTTCACTATAAAAAATACTTGTGAAGCCAGGCGTGGTGGCTCATGCCTGTAATCCCAGCACTCGGGAGGCAGAGACAGGAGGATTGCTGAGTTCGAGGCTTGCCTGGGCTACATAGTGAGCTGAGAGCCAGCCTGAACTACAAAGCGAGACCCTGTCTCAAAAAAAAAAAAAAAATTTGTGAAAATTATCTTATTAAGAGAATACATTTATTTTAGCTTATAATTTTGGAGATTCCAGTTCATGATAGGGGGGATCTATTGCTCTCAGGACTTTAGCAGAGATAAGGGGACATCATGTTGAGAGCTCGAGTGGAGTAAAACTGTTCATATCAAGCAAAAGAGAAAAAGGTAAAGAAACTAGGTCCCATAATCCCTTTTGAGGCCACATCCTCAACAACCTAAACTCTATATTCTACCCTTTAAAAGCTCCACCAGCTCTCAATATTGCCAAGCTGGGAACCAAATCTTTTAACACAGGAGCCCCTGGGGAACATTCCAGATCCAAACGACAGCAGATAAGGAGATGCTGGAGCAGTGAGGAAGTAGAGGAGAATTATTCCGAGTTTCAGCCTTGGGTGAATAGATGGTAATATTATAAAGAAACAGATTATGTGGACTTCAGAGGGTAGGGGTTTCAGTTCGGACACATCATGTTGCTCAGCAAGGCAGCTGTCTGAAAGGCACTTATCTAAGTAGACCTGGATCTCAGTAAGTGTGCATTCAGCTGTTGGGACATCAGACTGGTTAGATCAACTAGTATGCACCAGAGAATTATGCGTCTCCTGAGGAAAGGCCTGAGGATCAGATCCTGAGGCTCTTTCAAAAAGTCAACAGAGAAGAAAAATTAACTGAAGAGAAAGACAATCTGAGGGTATATGGTGTCAGCAATAGTGGAGCAAGGGGAAGAAGCAAAACCTTCAAGAATGTAGGTCACAGAATTCACTCGAAGAGAATGTGTCAGTTAAAGACTACAAAGTGACCTTTGAGCTTGGTCATATGGATGTCACCGATGACATCCTTAGAAGCCCGTTCAACGGACTAGTAGGGGAGAGACTTAATTTACGTGCTGGAACGTGATTATATCTAATAGCAATGAGCGGCCGATGAATTTAGATATTTGAACTTCTCACTTCTAAAAGGCCAGATGGAAAGTCCTGCAGGTGATCACAATCCCTCAACTTCGCTTCTCTTCCTCTACCCTTTCAGCCATTTCTAGGGCGGGGGCCCTTCCACATAAAGTGCAGACAACATGAGGACACCCCTCCCTCCGATTTCTGAGTCATCTTTGTGGCAGCTGAAAGCGGGGATGGGAAGACTTGAATTAAAAGAGGTGTTCGGTTTCCCTGGATCTTAGAATTAGTGACGGGGTAGCTCCATGCTTGGAGGTAGCTAAGGAGACTCATTCACATTTTCTTACCCAACACTCACGCCTTCCATTCAGCATTTTCCTCCTTCTCCTTCTCACTTGAAAGTGGGGACAAAGCATCCTATACGGATCCTACCTCAGGCCGACCTTCCAACCCTTAAAACCAGCGTTAGCCCTCCGGCAGCCACGCGACAGTCCTCAGCCCCCGTGACTCGCCACCCCCGCCTCTTGGGCCTCAACCCGCTTCGCCCCGCCCCTTAAGCCCACGTGACTGCATATCTCCCACCTGACTGGCTCCTCCACTCCCACCACCCCCACCCCCCCGCTGGACAGGCCACAGTCGCAGCCGCCCGACTCCAAAATGGCAGCCACGCATAGCGCGCACCCGAGTGGCCGGACCTCGCTGACTCTCGGGCCGGCCTCCTCTTGCTCCCTGCCTCCCTGCCTCAGCCTTCACCTACACGCCTCTGGATTGGCCGCTGGGAATCCCGCCCCTCCAAAGTCCCTCCTGCTATTGGTCACGGTACGCTGCCCTTCAGAGAGGCGTGCCCCTGCCCGTCCCCGCCCCCTCCCCGGGAGGTATTTTTCATTCCGGTGGGGGCTGGGGGGAGGGGGGAGGGGAGAGGGGAAAGGGTGAAAGGGGCAGGCGGCGGAGAACTGGAGGTGGGGAGCTGGCGGGGGCATCCGGCAGAGCTGGGGTCCCCGGGCTCAGTGTGCGGGAAGAGAGGCCACGCTGGCTGGGCGGTCGGAGGGGCTGGAACGCATCGGCGGTCGGGCACGCTTGCGCTCTGGGTGGCTGCGCCGTGCGGGCCCGTCCTGCCTGGCCGCAGGTGCCCTGGATGCGGCCGCCCCGTGCGCCGCGGCTGGGTAGCGTCTCCGTCGCCGGGTCGGCCGCCGGCCCCTGCGTCGCCGTTAGCGGCAGTCTCTTCTTGCCCGCTGCCCGCGCCCGGCGCAGTCCGCCTCCGACCGGCGCCCCCGCACTCCGCGCAGGCAGCACCGGCCTCGGACCGGGATGGGCCGGCCAGGAAGAGGACGGGGACCCCCGGCCCCGAGACCCTGCACGACGCGCCGCTCCTAGTGGGAGCTGGTGCGTAGTAGGCTCCGAGGCGTTTCCGGAGAATTCCTTTTCTGGTCAGAGGAAGGTAGGGCACCTGAGGGGAAGGGGTCGTCCTGGTCTAGAAGGAGGGCATTCGTGACCCCAGGGGAACGAGGTCGGAGAGGAGGTGACCGAGCGCGGGGTGAAGGCAGAGGGACACCGGCTAAGTCACTTGGGGATCTGAGGTTTGGATGTGGGTGTTCCTCAAGGTCGACAAGAAAAGGTCCAGTGGGAGATGAGGGCGGGCGACAGGGAACGTGCCTGGCGGTCAGTGGGGCGCCGCTGGGCTTTAACGCGAGGTACTGAGTAGCGGATGTGGGAGCGCGCGCAGTGAAGACCCCGTTGCACCTCCTTGTTCTCCTGAGATTCTTTGGTGCCCGGGTTTGGGCTTTCGAGTAGCTGAAGCGTAGACTTTGTGTAGAAGGAGTTGCATCTAAAGGATGCGAAGAAACGGTGCTAGTACATCGCGATTTGGTCCTGAACTTTGAAAAGGCTCGAGGAATCCGAGTCACGACGAGGTTTTGACATTTTATATTGGCATTCCAACCAAAAAGTGGCTCGCTGTTGGACTTTGTCAGTGATCCTATATTTAAAGTTGTACATATATGTTCAATTGTGTTTTGTCTTTCACTAATTGTGCTAGGAATTTTTATAACTATACCTGGAATTCTCCATCTATACTGGCGCTTTACTTCCCAACTTAACATTTAGGCTGGACTGTATTATAATTTACTACTGACTTTTAGTCCAGAAAATTAATAAATTATGGGTTTTTTTTTTAACAAGGTCATGCAAAATTGAACTGCATGGGTTATAGCTTTAAAATATTTTAACTTTAAGCATCGAACTGGGAAGGAGATGTTAGTAGGCTAGTATCTCTAGAAAGTAATACTAAAAAATCAGCTTGAATTTCTGGCGGTTGGGGCTCTTATGTCAAATGCATAATTTAATATAAATCTTACATTTACATAACTCTTGAGAATGAGTTGGGAACAGAGACAAGGCACACCAGAATTAGCTACCAACAGTGGCTGTCCACAGAATCCACTTTTGAAAGGTTTTCGTTTCACTGAAGAGAGTATGCTAAGAATTGCAGTTAGTTCTTTAATCTTTTAAATATTTTCTTGCCTTGTATATATTACTAATTCCTTACATTTGCTGAGTACTATACAGTTTATAAAATGAAAGCTTATTTGATTAGGGAATACTTAAATATAATTTTGAAAAATTCCTAGATCATACTTTGCCCGTTAATTCATTGACCAGAGAAAACTGGAAAAAGGTGCTGATGTTTTCTGTTGGCCTTTTAGTCCTTGAGTAACTAAAGGATCATTACATTTTTTTCTCCCCGATGTCCTTGAATTTTACTATCTGTCCTTTCAAAGAATGTACTGGAATACAAAACAGTAGCATAAGATATTGGAAACCTAACACCTTTTAACATTGTAATGGCTTCTCCATCACTCACCTTGATAGTCATCTATGACAAACCAGATGTTGGAAAGGCTTTCACTTCTCACCTTGTTTGGATTGTACTCTTTTCTCTTGTTGTAGAACCAAAGAAAAATAAAGTGTACTGGCTGTGAAGTAATGGTATTAAACAAAACGAGAAGGAGAAGCTTGGAAAAGATATGTGTGCGTGAGTCACATGTCTTTTAGAGCTGCAAGAGTCAGCCATGAAGATGATTATTTTGCAGATCAGGAAATCAAGGGTCAGAGTACTGTAGCTGAAGGGACGAAATTGCTCTTTAATATTGGAGCTAGGATTAGTGGTAAGATGCTCTGGACACTAGTCCAGACTTTTTCCTGTTTTATCACATTCACATTGTTTATTTGTGAAGCATGCATGCTAGTGCCTACTGTAAATGGTTTTGGATTATTTGTGATATTGTTTTCTTCTAGGGGTGGAGAAGTTTGAATACTTTTTTACATGAAATGGCTCAAAACTGTATGAGCCTTTATATTAAAATTTAAAATAATATCCTGGATTGTCAGTGGAAAAGCTTATAGCTCTCTTATTGGAGACACACTCATGTAGAGCATTTTATAATTTTTATGCAAAAATTATTTGCTTTAAAGATTTTCATAACTCAAAGGGGTTACATTTTTAATAGTGAATTATATGAAAATTATTTTTAGGGTGGGTTTTATGTTAAAATGTATATTACTAGCTTTTAAAGAGAGAAGAAGCAGAATTGCATGGTAATTATGAAAACATAAGCTCTATCATAACTATATTAAGAGAAAGACAGGATTTGTATTTCAGCCACTTAACATGATTCTTAGTAACTTAACTAGGCTTCTATATATCTAGGTTTCTTCATCTAGACTTCTTCATCTGTAGTGTGGCTGTTGAAAGCACTGGTCTCCTAGTGTAGTGGTAAAGATTAACTGTGCCTAGCACATAGTAAGAGCACAACAAATACTAGAAATTTTATCCTATGGTGCATTACATATAAGTAAGCCTTTGATGTTTATTTGTTTCCTTTCTGTTAAGACTGTCATTTTCAGGCCACAAAAGAGGGTCCTAGATAAACTGTATAGTGGTGCAAACTAGGGAAGCTGAGGCAGGAAGATCACAAATTTGAGGCCTGCCTGGATAACTTAGCAAGACCCTATCTCAAAGTAAAAAATAGAACAGAGCTGGAGTGAAATTCAGTGCAGAGACCCTGAGCTCAAACCCTAAATTCCTGGGTAAATTCATCCTCAAATAATTGTCTTCAGAGGCACTTAGCAACGATGATGCTCTCTTGTTTGGTTCTGTCCCCTGCTTACCTGGGACTTCAGTTAGGTCTGTAGATCAAGTTAGACATAATATTTGCATTTTTTTCTTAATGTTGTGAGTATTTAAAATATGCCACCCTAAACTGTGCTTCTTTGGCATATTTCCAGATGGCCATTCAGAGTGGAGGACACAGGGATAGCTCTGCAAAACTTTCCTTTTGTGGTGGAGAGTTCAATCTGCAGATGAAAATCTGTGTTAGTGAAATAAGTAGCTATGCAAACAGCCATTCTCTGAGGCCACCTTATTTGCCTTGTCTGAATCTAAGAAAGTTCACAGATACCCCTTCTTTCTGCAGATTGCCACAGGATGTCACATATTTTTCTGAGGCTTTTACCTGAGTGAATGTATCCACAATGAGTGCATTTCCTTCCCTTCACACTTCCCCTGCTGCCTCCCTAAGATTTCTAAGTCCCTGTCTTTTCCATAGCTCAGGGTGCTATTTAATCTTCTCACATCCGCCCTCTCCAGTGCTGAACGAGGAACCCAGGGCCTTGTGCATGCATACTAGATAAGCGCTGTACTACTGTGCTACACCACCAGTCTTGTCCCTTTTTTGAGTCTCATATTTTGCATGGCACCCATGTGCTTTTACACAATACTTTTGTATGCCTTTTCTGTTGCTAATCAATTGTCAGTTAATCTTATAGATTGAAATATCAAACTTTGAGGAAGGGAGAATTTCCTTCCCCTTTGGATGTCATTGGGAGCTCTGTTGCAGTTTTATTCTAGACTGAAAACGCTAGTTACTAATTTGCAAATATTGCAGTTAAAATTTGAGTTTTAGAGGCCTACTAGTAAAGGTTGAGTAAGGAAATCAGGAATTTATAAGGCCTGTTACTGAATGCAGCTCATTTCTATTGGTGGAAACATGAGAAAAATCCTTGAATCTTATTTTCTATTAAGTGATGACTGTTTTAATGAATATATATTAAATTAGGGTTTAGTCATAAAATTAGGGCAAATCCAATTTTATAGTAAAGTTCTAATTTACTGTAACCCAGATTCAACTGATATTATGACTATGTGGTTTTATTATTTTAACTTTTATTTTTGTGGTACTGAGGATGGAATCCAGGACCTTCTGCGTGTTCAGCAAGGGCTCTACCACTGAGCTACATCCTCAGTCCTTAATTTCTTATTACATAAGACCTTACCTTTTCAGACTCTTTTCTTTGGGCAGTAATTTTTTTAAAAAATACGTATTTGAGGGCCAGAGGGTTAGCTCAGTGGTTCCAGCGCCTGCCTCGCAAGTGCAAGGTCCTGAGTTCGATCCCGGTAACCACATACAATGCTGGGCATGGAGACTCACGCCCACCAGCAATCAATACCACATACCACAGTGGTGGCTCGTGCCTGTAATCCCAGCACTTGGGAGGCAGAGACAGGAGGATTGCTGAGTTCGAGGCTTGCCTGGGCTACATAGTGAGCTGCGAGCCAGCCTGAACTACAAAGCGAGACCCTGTCTCAAAAAAAAAAAAAAAAAAATATATATATATATATATATGTATTTGACTATCTTTTAATTGTCAGATTTTCATTGAAGTGAGTCTATTTTGCACATTTGGGATTAAAATAGAAACAAGTTATAGCTCCAAAACATATTTATTTTGTTAGTAGCAGAGTCTTGCTATTATTTTAGATCTCAGGCATGCATGCTGTTGGTGGTTATTCACATATAAGTAACTGAGTCAACTCAGTCCAAGGTGATAGTAACAGTGTAATTGACAGCTGAGGTCTGTACTGCCTGCCACCTCCCAAATGTGCTCTGGAGGCAAGGTAAGAAGGAAAGAGACTGTTCAAAGCTAGCTCTGAGGAGATGCCACAGAGCACCACCATACGTTTTGTCCAGTTATGCAAGGGCCTTTTATAAAAGTAAGAAACAGAGGGGAGAGGAAATAGAAGGAAACAGTGGACAACTCTAGGCTTGCTTTAACCCTCCCTCCCTGCCCTGTGGAAAGGGAGTCCTGACTCTTGGGGCCAGCATCTTATATTTTGTCTGTTGCCCTGGACATAGGAAAGGAGGAATGGCCAAACCCACTAGTTAGGTCAGAGGAAGTCTGGAGCCCTAAAACCTTTAAAGCTCCATTTTGCTCTGCTGATTACAATGGAACTAAGTTACATGGAGTCCTCAGAAATTTCTAGGGTTGAACTGGGATTGTAGCTTGGAGGTGGTGTGCTTGCCTCAAGTGTAAGACACTGGGTTTGATCCCCAGGAGCACTATCAAAAAAAGTTTCTAGAATCATATTCTTATTTTACTTTATAGAATGTTAATTTTTGGAATATGACCATCTCTCATTCTTTATTGATCATTGAATTCATGATAGGCTTTTAGGAAATTTTATAGAACAAAGACATGTAGAATCTTTCCTTAGGTCTATTCCATATTCTACTTATATGAATAAATTATTTATTAAATATGATTTTAGAAGATAGCAAAAATACCACATTGCTGGGGATTTAGTGCCTACCTTGGAAGCACAAGGACTCAAGTTTGACCCCTGGTACCAGAAAAAAAAAAGCCATGTAATATTAAAATATAACCAACTGTGGCTCTTTTTTTCATTGTAGTTTGAATCTAGTTAAAGCAAAAGTAATCTTGAAAAGGTAAATAGGCTCCATTGTTGACTTGTTAATATTGGACAGATTTGTTTCTAACTATAGTGTTTTAAGTGAAAATTAGTTGTCTGCCTTTCAGTGTTGGTGAAAAATTCTAATGAGTAATTATTTGAGGGTCTGTGACACTATTAGAAATATAATATAGCCGGGTATGGTGGCTCACGCCTGTAATCCCAGCACGCGGGAGGCAGAGACAGGAGATTGCTGAGTTCCAGGTTTGCCTGGGCTACGTAGTGAGCTCAGGGCCAGCCTGAACTATAAAGCGAGACCCTGTCTCAAAAAAAAAAAAAAAAAGGAAATATAATATAGTGAGGATATATTTTAACTGGTTCTAATGTGTTGTTTAGTTCTGGAGAAACCAAAATCTGCCACCCTGAAATATACTTTGGCATATTTCAAGATGGCTATTCAGAGAAACTGCAGCTACTGAAGTTCTGAAAAGTTGATCGTCAAGTGAATTTACACCTACAAAGGAAATGAACATTGGTAAACAGTGAATACACATTTATCCGCCTAAAGAAGGGTCAAGGAAAGATCACATCACAGGAAAAGAGATTATCCAGGGATTGCCTCAGGTAGTTTCTATTACCTGAGAGACCTTATCTGCATAACACCTGTTAATAGCTGTGGAGTCCTCCCCACCTTCCCAGTGCTTGTTAATGCTCCCACCCAGAAACCCCAGTCTTTTTTCTGTAGCTAGGATACTTTGTAAACTTTAATCATCTAGCCCTTCTCCTGTCGTGTTTTGTCCTGGGCAAGTCCTCAGCAACAAATTCAACTAACCTCAGATTGAATCTACTGTATTTGGAAAAAATTTCATTGCTACTGAACATGTACAGACCTTTTTCTGGTCATTGTTCCCTCAGATGATACAGTATAACAACTATTTACATAAAGTTTATATAGTATATGGGAAGCTGTGATAAATTTATATGCAAATACTAAAAGATGTGAGCATGTACAGGTTTTCCTATCTTGGTGAGGTTGGGTGTCCTAAAATCAACCCTCTTCTGATAGCAAGGGTTTAAGGTATATTCTAAAGCTAAAGGATTAGCTCACTAAATACTAAATATGATCTGTTACAGAAAGTTCATGTACCTTCTTAAGGGTTGAAATATGCATTACACTAATGGGGAGCTGGTTTATCTTTTTTTTTTTACTTTGGATATTTACATAAGACAGCAGTCCAAGCCTATTACTCTTCACATAATCAGACTAGGACTAGTTTTATTTAATATGTTTATAAATGATTTAAAAGACATACTGGCAGTGAAAGTTGCTAGCTTTGTAGCTGACTTCATGTAGTATCCCAGGTAATTAAAAATCAAGCCAATAAGGAAAAGCTGCAGGAACATCCTCTGATGAGTTTTTGTGTGGCACAGAGTGAGATAATGGATTTAGAAGATATTCCAAGTTGTACTTATAGTACCTGAGTTGTGACCCAGGAAGGGACCCAGGAGCATGAGAGATGGCCTCTTTGAAGGTATTTCTTGTAGGTGCTCCTGAACTGAAAGTAAGAGTTTGGTGAGGATTGTTGGGCGTGGTTCTGAAAACAAAACTCATTCAATGTAAGGTTGACTATAAAAAGTGTGACCTTTTTTCTTGAGACAGGGTTTTGCTTTGTAGTTCAGGCTGGCCCTGAGCTCACTATGTAGCCCAGGCAAGCCTGGAACTCAGCAATCTTCCTGCCTCTGCCTCCCGAGTGCTGGGATTACACGCGTGAGCCACCACACCCAGCATTGTAGTGTGTGGTACTGATTGCTGGTGGCTGTGAGTCACCACACAGGTATTGTTGTATGTGCTTATCAGGGATCCAACTCAGTACCTTGCACCGGAACCACTGAGCCATATCTCTGGCCCATTTTTTACTGCTAAGTGATTTAATTTTCTTACTTACAAAATGTAGGTGGCATCCAGTGTTAGGGAAGAGGAAATTTGACTTAGGGATGGTAAGCAACTTTCCCAAGCCTGCCGATATGTGATGGATTTGGGACTAAGGCTTTAGCCTTTTGATTGTTAATCCTGGACATTTCCCAGGATATTAGGAGGCAGCTCTTAAAAGTTGGAATAGTTTAGAGCTTATGAAGTACGGTACCTTTAAATGCTTGCTATGTTCTGCTTTAGATGTCATTACAAGGATGATATCTAAATACTTTGAGGGGGTTTAGAGTCATACTATAAGGTCTTTATAAAAGAAACATATGGGTGTTTTGATATTTAGTGTTACCCTTTGAGATTGGTAACAAGGTGGTTAATAAATTAATGCTGGGTCATTAATGTTTACTAACAAAGGTGACATTAATTAACACAGAAAATTGTATTTAGTAGAAAAGATCACAAGAGTAGCAGTCCAAATACATAGATTTTTCTAGTGGAATAAAATAGTAAGGTGAAAAACATTAGGATAGAATTGAAGAAGGCATCACATTTTTGTTCTTGGAGTGGAGCAATACTTGAGATATGTCTTGAGAGATGAGCAGGTGAAGAAGAGTTGTAGAATTTTGAGGCAAGGGGAACAGAGCATATTAGATGAATCTTTTAACCTTTTGAACTTCATTTTCTCCAACATGGATATAAAATATTGTTACCCATAACATATATAATATTTACTGATTTTGGAATATAGAAAATGAGTTTGTAAGAGCCACAAGTGAGTGAGGATGTAAAAAATGGTTGCTGGGTTGGAGATTTAACTCAGTGGTTCCAGCATCTGCCTCGCAAGCGCAAGGTCCTAAAGTGGATCAAGGTAACCACATACAATGCTGGGCGTGGTAACTCACACCCACCAGCAATCAATACCACATACCACAGTGCAGGGTGTGGTGGCTCACGCCTGTAATCCCAGCACTCGGGAGGCAGGGACTGGAGGATTGCTGAGTTCCAGGCTTGCCTGGGCTACATAGTGAGCTCAGAGCCAGCCTGAACTACAAAGTGAGACCCTGTCTCAAAAAAAAAAAAAAATGGTTGCTAATTTTAAATGCCATATGAATGGAAGTGATAGAGGGATACTGATGTCCTTGTGAAGAGGGGCACAATGAAGACGTTAAGAAAACTTAGGTGGCTGAATGAAAAAAGAAAGTTGAAGAGGAAAAACAAGTAGGGAGGGAAATTATTAAAGATAAAAGAGAAAAAGAGATGAAGAAATTGAATTATAGTTCACTTTCTGCCATCATAGGTAGTTAATTCTGTAACTGAAGAGTTTTAACATTAACTTACAGTAAGGAAGAAACTCAGCAGGTAGTTGAACCATTTCACTCATTTTTCCATTTAGTCTACACCAACTGTGTTAATAAGGCCATGAAAATAGGCTAATTGAGAGTTAGCTGTTTTGTTGGATTGTTTCTTCACTCATTACTTCTTTACAGGTTTAGCTAATGGCGTTAAATAGTATAAGGGTGCTCTTAAAAATAAAATAAGTTGGACTGAGTTACCATTTGTTCAGGGTTATTAAAAATGAAAGGGTATAGTGTATATAAAGAGAAGAATGAAGTCTGATCTTTCTAAAGGAGTGCAAAAGAAAATTAGAAAACCAGCCTTGAACCAGAGGAGACAGGCAACAAATTGTGGAGAGTTTGTATGTCATAATAGCAGTTGGAGTTGTATTTAATTCTACATAGAGGGAAATGACACATACATACAGTTTTATGTTTTAGAATATTGACCATAGAAGTATTAAAGAGAATAGTGTGGAGAAAAAGAAGTTGGAGACATTAACTCACCGAAGAACTATTGGGCACATAATACATGAGGCAATTTTCTCTGGCCTCTACTGGGTAAATTACAGTTAGGGATGCCTTTTAAAGCTCTGCCCTAGTTCAGCAAGGGGGCCGACTGAATTAAGGAATTTGTAGCACGTTTGGAAATAAGACCTCTGGTTTCGGCAAATTTACAAGTTTAGGTATCCAGACTTGGTCAGTGTGAGAGGTAATAGCAGTTGAAAATGAGAATAAGGCACCTAGCATAGCAGCAGGATAAAAAGTACAAGTTTGGGAGAGGGTGAGTGTTGAATTCAGTTCACATTCAGATGAGTAATTATGTCTTTTATGTAAACAGTGGCATGACCAAGATAGCAGTTGAACATGGAGGTTGAAATCAGGAAACCATTTGGGATTTTAGATATGATTTAGTAGGCGTATAGTTTACACTTGAAAATCATGAAATTGGATGAATAATGACAATTTCTGAATGATAATGTATTCAAAAGAAAAGGTAGCTGGTACCACTGAAATGTAGTTCAACAGCATAAGAATTCTAAAATATTTACCACCAAAATTTTATCACCTAGGTTTGCAGAAAATATAAGGAAGTATGAAGTATCAGACCTGTATAGAAATACTTGCTACCAAAAAACTAGAAATGTTTTAGTGTCTTTGTAAGAATGTATCAATTGGAATTTTCATTTCTGCCTTTGCTGCCTGCCTTGCCTTCCATTAATAATACAGGGACTCCTTGCGGAATGTCCTTCCTTATTTCTACCTGTAATTTCTTGTCAGAATCCTTGTGTGCTTTCTTGGGCTGGTAAAGTAGTTTGAACAGAGACTAAAGTTTGAAGGCTGCTTTCACCTTCTTTAAAGTCTAGCTCAGAGCATCCCTAAGCCACCAGATTTTTTTTGGCCTCTTTTCCTCCAACTCCTTTAGTTCCTTAGAATTTAGTCCCTGGCAGCTCAGAGAAATATAAAAAATAGCTTGAAAGGAAGAATCTTGAAGAGGGTTGCAACTTTTCATTTTCCTGCAAAGGCTATCTCTAAGCTAAGGGTTGGAGTTGGTGAGTCATTAAGATATGTCCAGTTTTGGTAAAATAAATACATCCATTAGAGGCAAGATCTTCGAGTGCTGAGGGCAATGTGGAAAAATCTAAAGTTAGATTAACATGAATACTTAGTGGAAAAGATGAATTTTGGTTCAGCTTTAAGAGGAGAAAGACAAGGCTGTGAAAAGTAGGAATAACACTATTAAGAGGTAGAGAAACCGAAAACAAGAAATTAGAACATTAAGGGAAAAAGCAAAGAAACTGGTGAAAAGAATTCTGTATCCAAAAATGAATAGTTTGGGGCCGGAGATTTAGCTCAGTGGTTCTGGCACCTGCCTCGCAAGCGCTAGGTCCTGAGTTTGATCCCGGGTAACCACATACAATGCTGGGCATGGTAACTCACGCCCACCAACAATCAGTACCACATACCACTGTGCTGGGTGTGGTGGCTCACGCCTGTAATCCCAGCACTTGGGAGGCAGAGACAGGAGGATTGCTGAGTTCCAGGCTTGCCTGGGCTACATAGTGAGCTCAGAGCCAGCCTGAACTACAAAGCGAGACCTTGTCTCAAAAAAAAAAAAAAAAAAAGAATAGTTTGAGTTAGTGTTAATAAGAGTAAACGATGGAAGGCTGTTAGCTTTCTGTTGCTACAATGAAACCGTTGATATAAGCAGTTTACAAAGAGAAGGGGTTTCTTTTGGCATAAGGTTTTAGAGGTTTCTGTCCTGCTGAGTTGATGCATTGTGTAGGTGTGAGATAAGGCAGAGTAAAACCACCCTTCTCGTGACCAGGAAGTGAAAACAGAAGAGACCAGGTCCCTTGGTTCCCCTTCAGGGCACTCTGTCACTGATACAAGGACCTCCTTAAAGTCCCCACCCCTTTAAGTTTCCACTCTCCAGACATCACCTTGGGGAACCAGGCATTCAATACATGGACATTTAAAACCCAATCTGTAGCAATTTGAATTGAGGTAGTAAGAAATTAGAGAAGTTAGATTCACAATTAAAATTTGGTTCTGGAAATGCTTGAAGCATGTAAGTAGAAAACTGAACCTGAGATGGTAACAACTTAAATAGCAACTTAGCACTTCAGTGACAGCTTTATATATGGTTCATGATATGTACAGCATTAATTTATATATGATTAAATCTTTTTCATCTTTTTCTTATATACTTTTATAACACTTTTATAACACTGATTGTCAAACTTTCCTGTGTGCGCAAATGTCTTGTTTAAAATGCTATAAAGTTCTAGACCCCACTCTATCCCAGAATTTTGGGTTAGTAAGTTAGGAATAGAGCCCAAGTATTTCTGTTATATATGACACATAAGCTTCAAAAGCACTGTTCTTGAGGGTGGATAGAGAGTAAGAAGACAGAATTTCTATTTTTGGTTATTTTCCTTTTGTATAAGAAGTAAAGGTATAATACACATAAGTGAGATAATAGCTCTTTCTTCTTTTTTTTTTTTTTTTTTTTGAGACAGGGTCTCGCTTTGTAGTTCAGGCTGGCCCCGAGTTTACTATGTAGCCCAGGCAGCCTCAAACTCAGCAATCCTCCTGCCTGTGCCTCCCGAGTGTTTGGATGACAGGCGTGAGCCCCCACATCCGGCACTGTGGTATATGGTACTGATTGCTCGTGGGCATGAGTCACCACACCTGGTATTATTGTACGTGGTTACCGGGATGGAACCAGGGACCTTATGCTTGCTAGGCAGGGGCTGGAACCACTGAGCTAAAATCTCTGGCCTTTTTTTTTTTTTTTTAATCAGGGATTAAACTCAGGACCTTGTATTTGTGAGGCAGGTGCCAAAACCACTGAGCTAAATCCCTGCCCTATATATCACTGTGGTCCATACATAAACCACTGTTAATAATTGATGTCCATGATTTCCATCACCCCAGAAAGACCCCTTGCAACCCTTCCCCATGCATTCTGTTGTTTCCTCCTTTCCACAGTTGGAACCACTGTTCTAATTCTTTCGCTGTAAAATTAACTTCATTCTAGATTTTCAAATAAATAGGGTTATGGAGTATGGACTGTTACACCTGGGTTGTTTTGATTAATATGTTTTTAAGGTTCATCCATCATGTCATTTATCCATTGTATGGGTAATTATTTTGGAAAAGGTTGTTGTCAGTTTTCAGTTATCAGAAAACTGCTGTCATTCTTGTGCAAGTCTTTTTGTGACATGTGCTTTGTTTTCTCTTAGCTAAATACCTACAAGTGGAATTGCTGGATTAGGGGATAGGTGTATAAAACAGTTTCTGAGATGAGTTTATCATTTTATACTCCCATCAGCAGTCTATCAAGCTTCTGTTTAGTTATCATGTTAGAATACCTCATTATGGTTTGAATTGGCATTTTCCTGGTGACTCTTGAGCCCTTTATAACATCTTATAAGCCATTTACATATTTTTGTGAAATAATCTGTTCCCAACAGCCAGTTGCCAGTTTAAATGGATATTTGTCATTTTACTGTATTTTAAGTTATATGTACACATGTATATACCATAATACACACGTTCTATCATACAGAATGTACACATTAAAGATTTTTTTCCCAGTCCCTGACTTAGCTGCTCCTTTTCTTGGCAGTGGCTTTCAGTGAGCAAAAGTTCTGAGTGTGGTGGAGTCTGTTTTATAAATATACTCTTTTATATTAGTGTTTTCTGGCCCTGTGTGAGGGCCCCAGAGTTGTGAAAATATTCTGTGTTCCCTTCCAATGTTTTATGGTGGTGGCTTTGTCTTTAAGTCTACGAAGTATTTTGGATTAATTTTGGGGAAGTATTGGTTGAAGTTAAATATTTTTCTCCCGTAGGTGCACAGTTAATTTGTTTGGAAGACTCTTCCCCATTAATTAGTGTCTTGGTTGATGATCAGTTGACTGATTAAGTGTAGGTCTGTTTCTAGACTCTCCTCTGTTTTAATCCATTTTTCTGTGTTTATCCCAACATCACGCTGTGTTGATTCCCATCACTTTATTGAGTCTTGAAAAGTAATATTAGTCCTCCAATTTGTTGTTTTCAAGATTGGTTACACTTTTCTAGCAGTACTGGGGATTGAACTCAGGGCCTCACATGTGCTAGCCAACTGCTTTCCCTCTGAGCTATAGCCCACCTCTGTTTACTTTTCTGGAACTGCTTATTTACATATGAATTTTAGAATCAGCCTATCAACATATATAAAAAGTGCTTTCTGAAATTTTGAGTAGAGTAGCTTTGAACCTATAAGTTGGAGATAATTACATCTTCGCAATAGTTTTTCAGTCCATGAAAATGGAATATCTGTTATTTTGATCCTTAGTTTCTTGACCAGTGTTAGGTATGTTTCTTTAGTTATATTATATTCATCAAATTTGTAGTTTTTACCTTCAAATTTTCTACTCTGGTATCTTTCTTTTCAGATTCCAATCCTACATTTGTATAGCCATTTAATATTCATAGAATACTAAGGCTCTGTTCATTTTTTGCCCAGTTCTTTCTTTATTAATTCAAAAAAATTAATGTCAGGCGGGGGATTTATCTCAGTGGTTTCTGGCATCTGCCTAGCAAGCACAAGGTCCTGAGTTTGTTTCCGATTACCACATACCACAACCACGCCTGTAATCCCAGCACTCAGCAGACAGAGGCAGGAAGATTGGTGTGAGTTCGAGGCTATCCTGGGCACCATAGTGAGCTCAGGGCCAGCCTGAACTACAAAGTGAGACCCTGTCTCAAAAAAAAAAAAAAAAAATCATTAAAAAAATTAATGTTGTCCTGTACTTGTATTCAAGTTAATCTGCTTTTCTCTAACTTCTCCTTTGTCTTGTTTGCTCTTGTGCCGTCCAATTAATTTTTTACTATTAGGTAATCCTTTTTAGTTCTAGGGTTTCTCTGCCATTTCTTTTTCATATTTATAGTTTTCACTTTAATTTTTTTATTTTTCATCATATTCATTTTTTAACTCTTCAAATTCTTTTTCTAATAACTATTTGAAGATTGTTGTATTCAAATTCTCTTCATAGCTTGTTTCTGAGTCCTGATTATAGATTATCATTTTTTGCTTTTTTATCTTGCTTTTTTTTTATGTTCCTCCCTCCTTCCTCCCTCTCCCTCCCTATCACTCCCCATCCCTCTCTCTCTCCCTCTCCCTCTCCCTTTCCTGTTCTCTTAGATCAGGTATCCCTTCCTGATTGTTGTGTTTCACCTTGTAGGCAGTTTATTTATGGATCAACTTGACCTTTCAAGTTTTATTTTCAGAGTTTTGGGGAGTATAGTGTATATGGAGTAGCTAGAATAACTTAGTTTAGGGCCAGTTTGAACCATCTGTTGAGGCATGCCCTTTCTCATTCTCCCTTGATTGCCCTGCTGTATTCATGACAGTTTATCCTAGCTGATGGAGGCTGATCCTGGCTCTGTCTGAACTCTGGAGTTGCTTGATTGAGCACTATCCAGTATTTGTTATCTTTTGGGACATTTTTCTTTGCCTAACCTTGTGGAGTTATACATCACACATAGGCAGACTGATACTTAGAAACTTAAGAAGACCCCTTATATAAATTTCTGGAACACTTTCTCTGGTGAACTTCTTTCTTTTGGGTACTCAGCCCAGCAAATTTTAACTGCCTTAAGTTCCACCAGCTCTGAGTTCTAGCACCTTAGACTATTGACAGGTTCCTTCTCCCCTGTATTGTGATTCTAGGTGGAAAGCTGGGATAGTCATAAGGTTCACTTGACATTTTTTCCTTTCGAGGATCATTTCCATATCCCTGTTATCTAAAAACTATTGTGTTAGTTGTTTACTTTTTTAGACCAGGAGGAAAATACTGGACCTTGTTACTGCCTTGTAACCAAAAGAGTCTTTGGGCCGAGATTTAGCTTTAGCTCAGTGGTTCCAATAGCTGCCTCACAAATGCAAAGTCCCTAGTTCAGTCCCAATACCAGGTGTGGTGACTCACGCCAGCAATCAGTACCACATACCACCATGCCAGGTGTGGTGTCTCAGGACAGGACGCAGAGGCGGGAGGATTGCTGAATTTGTGGTTTGCTTGGGAGTGAGCTCAGGGCCACCCTGAACTGCAAAGCAAGACCCTTTCTCAAAAAAAAAAAAAAAAAAAAAGCCTGCCTTTACTTTTGACAGATATTTACTCTGAGTATAGAACTTCAACAGTTTTTTTCTTTTAGCCCTTTAAAGTCATTTTATTTCCATTTTAGATTACTTTTGATAAGAAGTCAGTGGTTATTCTTACCATTATTCATTTGATGTAATTTTCTCCTTTCCCCCTCTGCTTTAAAATTTTTTCTTTTTATCTTTGGTTGGACCAGCTTAGGCCCGTACAGCCCTTTACTGGGCTCTGTATTGAGTATATGAGGTATTCTATTCAGTGAGATATCTCTACTGTAGGTGTAGGAACTTCTAGACTTTTGCAAACTCGGGTAGTAATTTAGCTCACATTCTACTTCTTTCCTCAGGTACTATTTGCATGGCTTTGGCAGAAGTGCTTTATGCACTGGCAGCCAGAGTCAGAAGATCCCACTGTACACTTGAGAAACTTTTTCTCTTCACAAAAACCTTCTACTAGTGTTTCAGCTCCTCAAATTTCAGTGACCTCAGTACTGTATCTTCAGACATCAAGCTCTTATCTACTCAACTCATTGAGCTTTTTGTGCTTTTTGGCAGGTGGGGAGGGAGTTCTCCCTGTGGCATAAGCCTAACACCACCAGGGCACCTGTGATTCTGTTTCTTTTCTCTCAGGAATCAAGGTCCTGCATTGCCTCTTTTCCAGCATCTGAAAATAGTATTTCATATGTTAAACAGGTGCTCCTTGACATGATGAGTTTACGTCACAATCATAAGTCAAAAATACTGTCAGAAAGTCATTTAATACACAACTTGCTGAACGTCATAGCTTTGCAACACAGTACACTTTGCGGTGTTGGTTGTTCACTTCTGTGTTCATGTGGCTGATGGGGAGCAGAGGTTCATTGTCACTGCCCAGCATCAAGGGAGCACTATATTCCATACTGTTAGGTAAAGAAAAGATCAAAACTCCAAGTATGCATTCTGGTGAATGTTAAACTTTATTACTTAACACCGTTGTAAAGTCAAAAAATTGTGAGTTGATCCTTCACAAACTGCAGATCAGCTAAACTGCCCAGTTTTATGGTTCATAATAGGAGCTTTAGCCCAGTATCAATTACCCCATTATAGCTCAAAGTGAAAATAAGAAAGTTTAAATATAGAACTCTATATAAATTTTTAGTCTTTTGTATTTTTATAGTATGGCTTTATTTCTTAAAAAAAAAAAAAAGTAACCAGCTTATCTATTTTCAAGTAATATAGAGGAGAAAAAAAATTTTTTTTTTTTTTGGGGATTGAACTGGGGCCCTTGTGCATCCAAGGTTGGCGCGGTACTACTTCAGCTAAATCCCCAGCCCAGAGGAGAAAATTTTTTTAAAAGAGGAAAAATAACTCAATTCCAAAACTCAGAGTTCACAATAGTTATCTGAATGTCATTTAAAACATCTTTTATTGCATATAAGTGCATAGTTTTTTAAAACTGTAATACATATCCTTTTTTAATTATTAAAAGTTTAAGTTTAATTAATAGAGGTAAATTTGTTAAACAAAAGTGTCTTAATTACTTTTTCATTGCTGGGACAGAATACCTGATACTCAAAGTTAAAGGAGGAAAAGTTTATTGTAGGCCCCAGTTTGTAGATGTTTCTGTCCACAGACAGCAGAAGAGAAGTAGTCCATGGTAGGGCACGCAAGAATACAATGAAGTAAGCTTCCCTTGCCCTTTTATCCAATCCATGCTATAAGCCTTTTTGGGTGGTGCTACCCACACCCACGGTGGTCCTGCCCATTACCCACACTCAACTCTGATTTAATAATTTAGTACCACACTCCCTTAATCCATATTAACATACCCTTCATCCCGATGTCACACCATAGATCCAGCCAGCTCTTAAAAGCTCCACCTATAAGAGCATGTGGTTTTGAGAGGATTTCTGGACATAAGCCGTAAGAAAAAGCAAGGGCAAATTGCTCAAACACAAGTAAATATTTATGAGACCTGTTACTTCCTAAAACATTTTCTTCAAAGCTTAAACAAGATTACAGAAAAAGCCTAAAAGGTTAGACAGAATCATTAACTTCGTGCTCCAGTAGGTCTCTCAGATAATAGATTCAACTGTTGGCATATATTGGTACAACGTTTTAAGTGCCAATTTGGCAGTATTCAGAATCTTCAAAATGTTTATCCTCTTTGCCCAAAAATCCCATTTTCAAGAATTTATTCTAAGGAAATAAGATGTACACAAATATGTATATGTGTTATTTATCCATTACAATAGTATTTATAATGTTAAAAGGAGAAACTTTGTGAATGATGAAATTATGCTATACTGTATAACCAAATACCAGTCATCTTCCTTAAACTTTTTGTTTACTGATTATAATAAAATTAGTCAGCAGGGCCGCAGATTTAGCATACTGGTTCCGGCTTCTGCCTTGCAAGCACAAGGTCCTGAGTTCAATCCTGGTACCTCATAACAATACCAGGCATGGTGACTCACGCCTGTAATTCCAGCACTTGAGAGGAGGATGCTGTGAATTTGAGGCTGGCCTGGGCTACATACATGTTAAGTTCAGGTCCAGCCAGAGCTACAAAGCGAGACCCTGTCTCAAAAAAAAAAAAAAAAAAAACTTGGCAGAATATTTAAAGCCATGACCTATAGGGTATTTAAAGATAAAAGAAAATATAAAAAGGCTGATATTTCTCCCTTTCTTAAAAAGGAAATGCATTTTTAAATAAGATATAAAATATGCTGATTTTTGAATAATGAGATTATGGATGATTGTTAATTACTCAGCTTTTTCTCTTTTTTTTTTTTTTTTTTTTTTTTTTTTTTTTTTTT
>PVIC010018166.1:0-31891 GCA_004025085.1 Thryonomys swinderianus
AAAGAGTGTGGGCAGCTTGTAGAAGGTGACACAGCCACCAAGTCTACAGTCAGGGAGGCACTGGGAATGTGTGTCCAGCGCCGCTGTGGAAATGAATGCTGCCAACAAGGTCAGGAAGCTTGCAGGGAGACAGCCCTCTCCAGCTTCCCGCTGAAAGCCCCGATCAGTAACAGATCTCAGTCTTTTCTCAGTTTCTAACCCACACAAACTGTGAAGTAATGCTCACATTCACGCTAGCTTGCTAAGCTTGTGGTCGTTTTTATAGAAACAGTTGAAACTAACCAAAGCATTGAAACAACTCTTCAAGAAGAAGGTCGAGAAATGAGTTTCAAGTCAATAAAAGTGGATGCAAAAGGAGTCCTACACTAAATGTGTTCCTCTCTTGTCTGTGACATTTGGGACACCTTTGTAAAATATACCCAAATCCACAAAACAAAAGCTAAAAATATGGAAATGGAATATTTTATATTATCATCCTGACCTAATGATCAGTATATGATGAAAGTTTCAGTATTTCATGTTCAGTGAAGAATCTACTTTTTCTAAATCTTAAGCCTCATAAAATTTGTGGACCATTTTGAATATTTTCCTAAAAATAAAAAAGTTATGAATAAAAATAATATTCACAAAGATAGATATGAAAGGAAATATTAATTTAAAATGACAATCAGAAATGATGACATAATTCAAGAAGCTAACAAATTACCCGAACATCAAAATATTCAGGTTAAATAAATACTTTTATTATTTCCTGAATCCAACTTAATAATTTATTCCAAAAATTACTATGTTGTGTGTTGATAGTTTTACATCTGAAAACAATCTATCATGTTTTACAGAAAGATGAAAGATTTTTCTAAAATATTTGATAGATAAATTATTATTATCAATAGGCTTGGGGGTTGTTATGAGTAATAGGACATGAATGTTTAAGACTATTATTACATCATTGAAAATATTTTATCAAATGTCTTCTACATGTGTCATGTGATTTAGAAGATTTTTCTAGAACCTAGAGCCTCCTTTCACTATCCACATACTTTTTTCTGCTGAAAACCTGTTTATGTTATTATAAGACTGACCTCTGGTCCCTTGACCTTTGGACCATATTGAAACAATTACCAATTGCTAAACTATCCAGAGAAGAGACTGTAAACTGATTAAATTTGCTCATTCAATTGAAAATAAATGTGCCCACCACTCCATTTCTCTCCAGCAAGATGTTCCGATCTGTCCATACTCAAGGGCCAACTGTGATGGAGAGGTCAGAGTGAAAATAGACAGCAGCCATAATGAATGGCTAACTTGTCCTGCTTACCCAAGTTCTATAAGCATCTTTTTCTTCTGAGTACATTAAAATAGAATGCAAACACTTTTCTTCCAAGGATGGATAGCCAGTTGATAATTTCAATGACCTTTATTCATATTTAGGTAAGAAATACAAATTAAATCACCTTTTATAGGTATTGGTGCAAAGGTTGATTGCAATTATTAGCATGGTCTGTGAAAATTCATAGCTTTTAAATAGGCTAATTGACCAATAGCAGTATATTTCAGTGTTGGGAAGAATTTACTAGATAGTTTTTCAAAATTATATGTTTTTCTAAAACCATGAGATTCAGAAGGAAAAATAATTCACAGTGAATCTCATATTATTTCCTGTACCTAACTTTTAAAGTTAAAGTGAATTGGAGTTTTGGTAAACTTTCATACAAATATTTTTCCACTCACACACTAAAAGACTATATTCAAATAGAAAATAAGAAACATGCCCTTCAGTCCACTTACGACACCTGAAGTCATATTTTCAGAAGTATTTTCTTAGGAAGTCTAGTTACTGTCTTAGATTTGACTATAATGCAGTCAAGTGGAGCAGAGCTACTTGTATGGTTGCAACACTCCTGGCTTCCATTTTCCCTAAGAAAGAAGATGATGAGGAGGAAAAGGAGGGGGAGGAGGAGGAGAAAAAGAAGGAAGAGGAGGAGGAGGAGGAGGAGGAGGAGGAGAAGAAGGGTAAGGGGAATGGGAAGGGGAAGGGGAAGGGGAAGAAGCAAAAGAAGAGAAAGAAGAAGAAGAAAGAAAGAGAAGGAGAAGGAACAGGAGAAGGAGAAGAAGAAGAAGTAGTGCCCACTAAGGTCAGTGTGAAGACTGAAGAAGTAACAAAAGGCACTCATGGGGGCCAGAGATTTAGCTCAGTGATTCCGGCGCCTGCCTCCCAAGTGCAAGGTCCTGAGTTTGATCCCCGGTAACCACATACAATGCTGGGCATGGTGACTCATGCTCACCAGCAATCAATACCACTTATCACAGTGCCAGGCATGGTGGCTCACGCTTGTCATCCCAGCACTCAGGAGGCAGAGACAGGAGGATTGCTGAGTTCGAGGCTTGCCTGGGCTACATAGTGAGCTCAGGGCCAGCCTGAACTACAAAGCGAGACCCCATCTCAAAAAAAAAAAAAAAAGGCACTCATAGGATTGAGAATATGGTGCCTGAAGTGGCCTTAATCTAGAAGATATTCTTTTGGGATAATTCACTTCTAAAAGTGAAACCTTCCCTGTTCCTGTGAAAAGTGGATTTTAGTTTTTTGTTGTTGTTGTTAAGCTGAACAAATACACATTGACTTTTACATTTTTCTCATTTCCCTTTTAGAAATATATTTCAGACCCAAGTGTCGAATGTGTTTCTGAACAATTTCTATGCATTTTAAAAGATTGTGGATGCGCACCATTAAAATGGAAGGAAGGAAAAGAGGAGAAGGAGAGATGGAGGGAGCAAGAAAAGAAAAAATTTCATTTGGAAATAACTGAAAGAACCAAGACATTCTTGAATGATTATAATTGAACAAAATAATGGGTGTGCGCACATGAGTATGTGTAGGTTTGCATGTCCATATGTGAATACTGTCCCAAATTTAAAGAAAATGTTTCTTCAAAAGTATGATCAAGGAAACATAATGAATAGCATGAGTCAGCATTTTGAAGGCAGAAGCACTTGAGAAATA
Source organism: Thryonomys swinderianus (assembly GCA_004025085.1). Classification (NCBI taxonomy): domain Eukaryota; kingdom Metazoa; phylum Chordata; class Mammalia; order Rodentia; family Thryonomyidae; genus Thryonomys; species Thryonomys swinderianus. Next base: position 3,002 of record PVIC010018166.1, read on the forward strand.
TTTTCATATTTTTAAAATAGGGCAATTATTTGCCAAATGTTTAAGTTGGGTGACTGCTAAAATATTTAAATTTTTGTATGAAATTAGCAGTCTTTTGGTAATACATAAAAAAAAACTCCAAAGACGACTGCCAGTTTAAAATACACTCAATCTGTCCTTTAACTCACCACTTACCCTCCTCCTCTGTTTCCCTTCTTTCCTATTCCTTTAATCAAGGAAAAGAAATGTCTTTATATGCTCAGAAATGGAAATAAATTCTGGATGTGTGAAGACTCAACAAAGTGATGAATCACAGACCATTCTGAGTTTATTGAAAGCATTCCACTGTCATGTTCTTAATCCAGAAGAATATATTTCTTGTTTATAGGGAAAACAAACTAGCTGTGCAAGTCCATGTATCCACACGTTGTCTTTTAAAGGTCCATAATTAGAGCTGTTCATTTGTTAATATTCCAGTTAAGTATGAGCAGATGAGGGAAATGATCATTCTAAATTATTTTAATCTCTTCTGAAAGGTAAAAACAGGAGGGTCTGACCACTTTGACCTCCTCTGCCACTGGTACAATTTCCTAAATGCCAAGATCCATATTCTCACACGTACATATATGGTGCCACACACATGCACATGGACATACATGCAGATTCGCATGTAATATGTACTTTAAATAAATTAGAAACTGGCATAACACATAAACTGTGTTCTGTAATCTGGCTTTAATCAGCCTATCCTGCTCACTTTATTGTATCACCGGCTCTTCTTTTTGAGATTGTTGTCAATGTTAGTGTAGTTACCATTAGGTGTATAGATAGATCATAGTACAATTTATTCCTTCAATTGGTTACTCCATTGTACAAATATAATACAGTCACAGACATGCACACACAAGGAGACACACATACACATGTGCAGATATACCCATACACAATACAGTTTTCCTCACATGCAGTCAGATGAATGTTGAACTGTGTGAAGGAGATTAAACCCATAAGGAGATTAAGCTCACAGTGAAGCTGAACAATTCCTGTCTCCTAGTGCCATACTGCCACTATAAAACTGCCACGATCAGGAACAACACAAGCCTTACATGGTTACCATGAGGTCAGGCAGACAGACCTATGGCAGCAGTCATAGAAATGTATGACACATGCTAATTATCCACAGAACACGGTGACTAGTAATTATAATCAGTAAGTATGTTATTATTTGAGACAGGGTCTCGCTCTGTAGTTCAGGCTGGCCCTGAGCTCACTATGTAGCCCAAACAAGCCTCTAACTCAGCCATCCTCCGGCCTCTGCCTCCTGAGTGCTGGTATTACAGGTGTGAACCACCATGGCCAGCACTGTGGTATGTGGTACTGATTGCTGGTGGGTGTGAGCAACCACACCCAGTATTGTTGTATGTGGTTACCAGAGATCAAACCAGGGACCTTGCACTTGTGAGACAGGTGCCCTAACCACTGAGCTAAATCTCTGGCCTAATGAGCTTCAATTTTTTTTTTTTTTTGAGACAGGGTCTCGCTTTGTAGTTCAGGCTGGCCCTGAGCTCACTATGTAGCCCAAGCAAGCCTTGAACTTAGCAATCCTTCTGCCTCTGCCTCCCGAGTGCTGGGATTACAGGCATGAGCCACCATGCCCCATGAGCTTCAGTTTTTAATAATTAATTCATATTGAACCCCTTAGGCATAATATGAGTTTTATAACTTGATACACTATCAGCCTGAGTCATTTTCCATTTTATATCACCCTTGTATACTGACTACATTTTCTCTTAAGCTTGATTTAGTATTATTGTTTTGTTGATCACTGGTCCTAAGCCTATATAATTCACTTTCAACATTCTGGGAAGTGGCGATACCAAGCGATTAACCTAGAAACAAAATCAAAAGTGATCAAAAACTGCAAAGGTGGAACTCAGGAATGTTTGCTTCTAGCCTGTCAGGCTCGCCCCATTCCACTGCATGTATCTTGAAGAACAAGAGTAGGAATTATCCCACTGTTAACTGTACTGAAATTGACAAGACTAAGAAAATCACGATGAGAGTCTACCAGAAGTGGCAAAATTGTTACTGATCTGCCCTGAAGACCAGACACAGAAGTTCCTCTCTCACAGCACCACGAAAATCATGGCCAAAGCAAAAAGTTTATAATATTGAAAGAAGAAGTTGGGGTGGAGTAGGATGCTGAAATTATTGTAAATGATGGATGATTTAAGTGATTCAAGAACCATTAATAAGGATTATATAACTATTGCATACTGTGAAAGTGATTGTGAGCCTACAAGGGCATATGTGAAGGCAGCTGGAAAACTGTTGAAAACTATAGTTAAACTAATTATGAATAAAAATAACTTGCTAATAAATCTTCAATATGAATAGATCCAGGTTTATATAAGGATAACTTTGTCTCTCAATACATTTCTCTGGATATTTCCTGTCATTAAGTGCTTGATAATTTCACATGTATGTAAACATACATATGTATATCACAGCTTTCATGTTCTTTTCTTATATGGTTATTTATAAAGATTTTCTTAGATAAATTAAATAACCACCTTAAATTTCTAACATATTCATCAAACAAAGTATTATAGTTATATTTTAATCAATCAAGCAGTTTATAAAAGTATCTTCATAATGTGAAGATTTGTTATATACTGATGAGAATGACAATGGTTTGTTAAAGACAGTTTATTTTCTGTTGTTGAATCAGGCTCTGTTTTTCATTTTTCAATTAGTATTATTATCCTCACTAAGAGCTATTTCACTTTGGAAGCATATATTTATATGAGTTTTATTTCTCCATTTGCTCCATTTTTCCAGCATTGGGTATGTGTTTTTCTTTCTCTCTGGAAAAACTTTTGGCTTTATTTCAATACTCTCATAACTGCTCTTCTCTTTCATTAAAGCTCTGTTGAAAAAGTAGGTGGTTATATATCTTCCATATCTTATTTCTGAGGCTTTCAATGGATTTTTACATAATGTTAAAGTTCCTCCTTTGTATTTCCTCTAATGTGTGAGGGGTTTGCCTGACTGTTTTACTTTTATCAGAATTTTCTGAAGTTTAATAATCTTGTTTAATAATATAATATAATATTCTCATTTTAGGGAGTTTGATTTCTTGGACAATTTTAAACATACTTGTTTTTTTAAAATTATTTTTATATTGCTCCATAATTGTTATTATTAATTTGAAAAATGGTTGATTATAATATTCAATGCCTCAGTGATTCTAAAAATCTTACTTTCAGATAATTAAATTATAGCTCAATAAAGATTAATAATGTAAATGATATGCATTGAATTTAAGGAAGGTATGATATTCATATCACCTTCTTTGTGTGGCAATTTCATGAAATAATGTAGAAAATTTTTCAGACTCATGGCCATGAATGACTTCTACATAACACCATTCCAGCTACTCATATTTCCTTATGCTAAAATGATGAGAATATGTTAATATACAATTACATTATACAACATCATTTTATATGTGAACTCTATTTCTCATGAAATTCTCAGTCTACATGGATACAAATGATTGCTATCTAGGCACTAGAGTATTATTAAAGTTAATAATAACATTGTTACTAAACAGTTATAACAATCTGCCTACATACCTTGCTCATTACTGTTATTGAAGAAATACAGTATAAATCTTGCTTAATCTTGTAAATAGTAACAAAATTTGAAATATAATTCTTTTCATTCCAATTTTCTAGAATAGTATCAAATGGTACTTGAATAGGATTGAAATTAGACACTTATTATTACTATAATAACTTGAAAAAGAGAACTTTCTACTATGCATATCCAAATAATTATTAGAGTCCTTACTGCTACAACAATATACTTAGATCCAGTTTCTACTCAATTGTAATATATAGATTTGACAATTATCTTTAAGAAAATAATGCTAAAATCTGAGTAAGTCTTATTATAGCATTATTATTTTTCAATATCCATTTTGAGTGTCATTTTGAATGCTTGTTTTCTGTAAAGACCAATCAACATATCCCATAGTGACTGTTTCCTGACCTCTCAGATCGCAGGGGCCCAGCTGGAATGGGAGGAGGAGAAAGTGAAGCAGAGTTTTTGCGATTTATCTGTTGGGTGGCTGTCACTTCGGGTATTTTTAAGAATCATTAATGTGAAAGAACTAATAAAGGAATGATTAACAGAAGCCCTTTGCTTTGTTTGTACAAAGAATGATACTAAACATATCATTATGGTTGCTGTTGTTGTTCTTGTTATTCAGGTCTAGAGACTCATTTGAGAAAATATTTTAGGGGCATAACACCCATTTAAACAAACCGGTTCTCTTGTTTACCAGCAAAGGAATATTGCTGTATTTTTTTTTCATTCCATGACTATACTTGATTAATAAAACTGGCATCTTGTTTACAGGGATGCATTTGTGCATGTTTTATTAAAGCTTAAAAATTTAGTTATTGATACTTTCAGCCTTTTCCTTAGTTTGAAATCTAAGCAAACTTGAAGGGTTCTTTGGTCAGAGGGTGACTGTGGTGACCGATGCATGAAGGAGTCTTGAAACTCTCAAATTTGCAAGTTTCGTCTTGATGTGACAAAATTTGTGAACCGTATACAATTTTTGAGAAGTCACAGATCAGCCTAATGTAGACAGTCGCAGTCATTTGGCTGTGAAGTGCTTTACACTCTCTGTAAAGTGACAGATTTCATTTTTGAGAAAATATCTACCAAATGCCTGAGTTTGAATAATCATAGTTTCTGTCAGCATTAGTTTAAGGAAAAAAATGTATTGTGAGATCAAAATATCTACAACTACGTCGTGTACTTCAGCTAAATAAGATCACGTCTTTGAGATGATTCTTCTACTCTGGTATGCAGTAAATGCTTCATATTTTCCCCCTGTGTCCAACAGAAAAGAAATGATAAGCACTGAAGTATTTAATATGAAATAAAAAAATAAAACAATTTTTCAACTACTTCATCCAGTATTCCATTCCAAAGGGCATTGAGCTTTTATTTTTTTCAGTGTAAATTGCTTTTAAAAAGTGATACATTAAGTAAGGTGTGTTGTGTGTTACCACACTCATGAATCACTCCTAAGCACCAGCAAGTCACTTTCTACAGTATTAGCACTGTCAGTACACAGATCAACACAACGGTTCCAAGGTTGAACGTGAGATTCAAAAAGGTTAACATTCTTAACCATTTCCTCCTTTTATGTTTGTTTCCAGACACATAAAGAATTATACTCAGTGATTTGCTGATGTTGATAACAGATTTCAGCACATTTCCAGATGTGGTGCATCTGGATATTGGGTTTATTTGAAGATCTAATTCCATGAGTGAGACGGTAAAGTGATTTCATGTTGCATCTTTAATTCAGTGAGTTATTGATTTAGTGGAAATTGGCATTGCTGGGATTTCTACTACTGGACAATGTCAGCTGTACAAGGCCTCCTTTAGATCTTAAAATACTTATAAAATTCCCTGGCCAAGATAATATGTACCTGTCTCTACAGTGCTTCAAGGGTTCACATCTACTTTGCAAGGCTGTTACTACATATATATATGTATTTTTTTTTTTTTGAGACAGGGTCTCGCTTTGTAGTTCAGGCTGGCTCTGAGCTCACTCTGTAGTCCAGGCAAGCCTCAAACTCAGCAATCCTCCTGTCTCTGCCTCCTGAGAGCTGGGATTATAGGTGTGAGCCACCATGCCCGGCACTGTGGTATGTGGTATTGATGGCTGATGGGCGTGAGTCTCCACACCCAGCATTGTATGTGATTACTGGGGATCGGACTCAGGACCTTGCACTTACGAGGCAGGCACCGGAACCACTGAGCTAACCCTCCGGCCCATGTTATTATATTTTTGTAGTTTATCTGTGTTGTATTATATTTGTTTAAAATATTAAATTTCTTTTAAAATTACAAATATTGATCTAAACATTATGTAACATAATAACATTCTTTTTACTAATAGGTTGTTACATAAGAAAAATCAACTGCTGCATGGATATTTATAATCCATATAGAAATAAAAATTCCACCATATTTTTATTCTCATGTATAGCTTCACCAGTTTTTTGAAGTAAATTCCCTCCTCTCTGTTATTTAATTTCCATACTTTTAAACACCTTTAGAAGTAGTCAGTATAGCTATGGATCAAAATGAATTAAGTCTCCTAATATCTCCTATAAAGTAAATAATTTTCTTAAGTAAAAGATAAATTCATTGAATTTTTAAGTTTAATATTACAAAATTCTAAAACAATGTATGCTCTATAAAAAATTTAAAAAAATTAAGTTTATACACTGCTTTGTAAAAATGTAATGAAGGCCGGGTGTGGTGGCTCATGCCTGCAATCCCAGCACTCAGGAGGCAGAGACAGGAAGATTGCTGAGTTCGAGGCTTGCCTGGGCTCCATAGTGAGCTCAGGGCCAGCCTGAACTACAAAGCGAGACTCTTGTCTCAAAAAAAAAAAAAAAAAAAAAAAAAAAAAAAAAAAAAAAAAAAAAAAGTAACGAAGTGCATTTATTTATTGTATTCCACATAAGTATAAAAAAGCTACAAGATTTCACAATTATGGTACTTGGAGTAGGAGATAAAGACATAAACAAGAAAAAAAGTTCAAAACAAAAGCTAAAAAGACCAATGTACTATGCTAAGAATAAACCAGGTTAATCTTCAAGAATATACCCAAGTTTATTTATATCCTGTTTACATCTTAAATTAACGACCTCAGAAAAATTGGTTTCATAACTTTAAGTGAAAAATATCTTATACACAAGCTTAAATATTGCACGTTTTCCCTTATATAAGAAATCCAAGTATAAATACAGTAAAGAGCAATGGAAGGAAAATGGAAGAAAGATCTTTTGCAAGTGAGAAGATAACCTAGAAATGAAGACAGTAAGGTGGAAAGGAAAAGAAAGGGGACATAAAAGGATTCAGGTGTGTTTAGTACGTGTAACAAGACAAAAACAGATTCGGGTGTGTTCAATGCCGGGCGTGGTGGCTCACACCTGTCATCCCAGCACTCGGGAGGCAGAGACAGGAGGATTGCTGAGTTCGAGGCTTGCCTGGGCTACATAGTGAGCTCAGGGCCAGCCTGAACTACAAAGCAAGACCTTGTCTCAAAAAAAAAAATAATTCAGGTGTGTTCAGTACCAGTTCCATAATAAAATAGTAATTCTACGCTGTAAACATGTACTGATAAAGAATTTTAAAATGAGACAAATTCTAAAAACATAAGAGAATATAAGCATACTTTCCAGACACTGGTTTGGATAAGAGACCGGTGGTGTCCCTAATCACATCCAGATGTCTCTGGAACACTCCGTGCTTATGTGACGGATGTAAGTATCATTTTGATATGATTATGAACATACTCTTGATTTTGAGGATGCTTGAAAAGACACCTCATTTTTAGTATATTAGAGAATGAATGAATAGAAAATAAAAATTTAATTGATTTTAATAATTTCTTTCTATCCGTACTTATGCGTTACCTACAATATAAATAAACAGCTCTGATGAGACCATTAATTATGCTCACATGTACCTAATGGAAAGAATGATTGGGTGTTATAAATGATCTTTTGAGAATCCAAACAAGAAGTGCTAGAAACATTCTGCTTGAATTCTTTAGTTATTTTAAAATATGTGAAGTGCAATCTTTGGTAAATGTGATTTAATGTTACATACAGGTGATATCTTTATTCATGAAATAAAGAGTATAAATTGATCTTAATTTTATGAAAGTAAGCTTTTACAAAGGATTTGCTGGAAAATATCTGTTTTTAAAATGGAAGAATTATCTGGGCCTGATTTGATAAAGTTTGAAACAGAAAATATAGTGAGGAGAGGATAGGAGTGATAACAAACACCCTAAAGTAATAGAAATAATAGAAAATAAAAATAAAAGGGCTTCCTTTAATGATGCATAATGCCATTTTTGATGAGGATTATTTAGGTAAATATATTGCACAAGAAAGGGAATATGTAACAAAGTTTCAATATATGGTGTAGCTTACTACTAACCATCTATTTAATAACATAGTCAAAAGATACAGGGAGTTTAGTCCTCAACCTCAGCTGATGCTCATTAGACCAAGAACACACTGAATATACAACTGACAACGATAGACAGTGGAGGACCCTCAGCTTACAAAGTTAATTTGTTCATAAGAAGTGGTTATAACTCAACTTAGTTGTAAGTCAATACTACTTCTCCCTTAAAAAATAATGGAAAAATTCGTAATGCATTCTGAATTTCCCAAAACTCCATTTACTAACCTTTTCATAATAAAAAGGATTGTGTAACATGTGCCATATACCAGAACCACCAATAGTTTTCCTAGTGTATTGACCAAAAAGTTATGTGCCTGGTTTTCCAGAAACAACAATTTCATACTGTACTCACCATCCAAATTAGCATCTTTGGCTTTCAGGAAGGATCAGGTGGTTATTTTGGAAGGAGAATCCCTTCTGGAAGAACATGAAGCTCCTGGCTCTCTGCTGTCCTTCCTCTCCTCGGGAGTGTCTGTAGCCCCCTACAACCTGCTTTTGGCTCACTAGATCTCAACCAGCATTTGGATCGTAACTTGAGAATTTGCTCATAAGTTGAAATTAAAATTCTGGTCACAAGTCTAGTTGTTTATATGTGGGGCCATTCGTAATTTGAGGGTCCACTGTAGGTGCCTGTTTTTTGTTTTTGTTGTTGTTGTTGTTATTCTTTTTTAATCAAGCCTTTGTCCTGTAAACTAGCATGAGGATTTCAGTAAGGTTTTTGCCCCAGTCTTAGAATGAGGAATAATTGCAAGGGTATTACATATCACAGAGTCAGGATTATGGATACTTTCCTACTTCAGAAAAAAAACAAGGCCATATCTTTGATCCTAGGGTTGCCTGTAGGTATGGCCATTGTCTTGTTTTTTACATAGGAAGAAAATATTCTGCAGTCTAAATTCTGCAGAGGTGAGAATAGGTAAGTAGCTGATTTAAAAAAAAAAAAACAGTGCTATTAGTTCCACCTGATAGCAGCCTCCACCTTCAACTTCCAGTTTGCGTTCCTATACTTCTACCTCAACAAAACAAGATTTGTTTTCTATCCCTTACAAAAAAAAAAAAAGAATGTAGGCTAATATATTAGTCTATGGCAATACTCCTGTGAAAGAAACACTTTTGTAGAGTCATAATGCACGTTTAGTAAGATAATGTTCTTTGTAGGGTCATAAGTTGAATCAATATACTTTTTCTGCTGGATACCACTTTTGAAATCCATGACCAGTGAGATTTATGTTAATTTTCAGGCTATTATAGTTGGGGAATTAAAAAATACAAGGTGTATAGTGACTTCAACTGAAGTAGTTTTATTAAATCTCATAGAGGAAATGTGTTAAAGACAAGATATATACATTTGTCCAAGCATAAATTCTTTTTTCCTCCTTTGAGATAAATATCCCAAATACTAGGGCCCTAAATCCTCTGTGTTAGTCATAGAAGACAAATTTTTATGATTTTTTGACACATTTGTACTGCTAGACTTCACTAAAGCATATGAAGCACACATGTTACCCTGACAGCAAAGAAATGAAAATTATGCACTATATATATTTTCCTGTGGCAACTTTGTAGACCTTGCCAGTATCTGAACTGTTAGAACATGGTTGAATGTCAATTTTGTGGAAGAATTCTAAAGCAGGTTTATTATAGTGCTGAATGTATTTGGTCATAAATTTTACTATGCAGAAAAAGCAAACTTTCTCCAAACGTGAAATTTTATAAACATTCATTAATTGTTCAATGTAGCATGGCTTTGAAATCTAGTCATTTTATTAATATTAATGTGGCTTTTGATGGCTTTTTCTCTAAAGACAAATAAGATATGTATTTATTTTACTATGGTTTTTAATAAATTATTTTAGTAGTATTTTGTGTCTGTCAAAGAAAACACAGGATTAAAACAACTTTAGAGTTTTACATTATTGAGGACCTTCTAAAACATATCAATTTGACAAATACCAGTGATAATTTTAATAAATACTGAAAAGACAGTGTTACCTTGATTCATGAACTTAATTCATTCCACTATTCTGGGGAAGTAGGGACAATCCTGTTCTTCCCTGAAATGGAATTCACAAACCTAAGCAAATATGCTGATTGCTTCTGTTTGTGAGCCGAATTGTTTGTGAACTGAACTGCTCATGAACAGTCTCCAGTACACTTTCTGTTTATTATTATCCTCCATCTTGCTTTCACTACTGCTCCCAATGTTGTCAGTAATGACACTGAATAGGAGATAAGCAGGTTTCAGGCTTGAAATAATGGTAAAGCCTACATTTCCCTGATTAGCTGAAAAACTTTCCAAATGCAATGCTGACATTCAAGCCTTCATTTTCATAAACACATATTCATTACAGGTTGAATATCCCTTATCCAAAGTGCTTACATTTGATTACTTTCAAAGCTCAGATTTTTTCCAAATTTTGGAATACTTGCATATACCTAACGAGATATACTGGGGATGAACCCCAGCCTGAGCAGGACTCTTTTTACTTTTCATCTGCTCCCTAAACACAGACCTTGAGCATAACGTCTACAGTATTTTTAATAATGTGCGTGAAACAAAGTTTTGTGATGTGCTTTCCATTTTTAATGACACGTACACAGTCAATAAATTTCATATGGTGGAGCATTTTGGAGTTTCAAGCTTTGGGTTAGTGACTGCCTACCTAAACTAAAGAAAATCATGAGTTAAACAAAAGGAAAATAATCTTGCAGACATAAAATAGTATTTTATTGTGTGTATGGATATATTTAACTCACCTACATAAATAAGTAGATATATTTGCATACAATTAAAAGGAGAGAATTTTGTTAAATAATTATGAAATAAATGTGGGATAAATAGAATAAAAATTTATTTTTGTTTGTGTGAATGAAGACCAGCAAGAAACAGTTCAATAAGGTACTAAGCACAAAGTCCTTCTAGCTCTTCCTTCTTCAAGGAGCCTTAAGATGTGACTTTAGTCTTTATATTCTGAAATTGTTGGGCTTTCCCATCAACATCCATATTACTCTGCCATAAAGAACAACAAGTTTCATTCATTTATGTGCAAATGGACACACCTTGAGAACAGGCTAATAAGTGAAATAAATAGATCACAGATATGTAAATACTGTATGCCATAGATGTCAATACGTTCTAGAATGTATGATAGATTGTGTGAAATAGTAAATATCCAAAGGGAATGTGGTAGGGAAAGTAATGAGTGGAAAGAATAAATATGATTTGAAAAGAAAAATAAAGCACATGTAAATAGGGGGTGGGGAGGTGGGATGGGTAGTGATATGTGTAAAAATGATAATTAACTCGTGTCATATGATACAAATTCTCCAGTGTTGAGTGTGATTGTGAGCTGTTTGTAAAATGTACCAATAAAGAATTAAAAAAAAGAATAGCTGTAGTTCCTAGTTGTAAGACCTACTAAAAAATATAGTATGAGTCAAACATACACAATGTTGTACACATAGGCTGTTAAATTTTAAATAGCCCCACATTTAAAAAAATGAGTACAATTAATTTTCTAATATAACATTTCAGTATAAATCACTCTAAAACTTTTAATGAGAAACTTCATTTCCTTTTTCCTATAAAGTCGTGGAAATTTGAAATGTATTTTATACATTACTCTCAGCACACATACACACGAGCGTGCATTCTCACGTGCGTGTGCACATGCGTGCATTTCTCACATCACGGTTTAAAGTAACCTCAAATCAAATGTTTTTATTTCTAAATAGCATCTTTGTGAAAGTCTTAGCTTGTGTAATAGAAAAAGAAAAATGTCCTTTAAAGTTTAGGAATAGTCAATGAATATTCAAGTGGCAGGTTGTTTTTGTAGAAAATACCAAAGAATTAACAACAACAAAAACTTCTATAACTAACTAGTTAGTAAAATACGATCATAAGGAACAAGGTTAGTGAGAAGTAGATTGGTCTTGTATGTGTCAACCCTAAAAAATTGAATTAAAAAATTTGTTAGAGGTGAAAAGATGAACTTTCATTTTTTAGAGCTTATGAATAACATATGTGAGAGTAGAAAATGTTTTTCCATTGTCCCTAACAACAGAGGGAATGCTTTCCATCTTCAGAGTGTTTATTTTGCAAATTTTTTAATTCTAATTTTAATTGCTAACTTTAAGCCATTTGTTTTTTCCACTTCAAATATTACACAAATTATTCTGGATCATCTTTGTGGTCTCCTACAATTATTATTTTCTCATTTACCCAGTTTATAATTAATACTATTATTTCTACTACTAATTTTATCTTTTCTGCTTTCTTTACTACATGATTTTTTTTACTGTGCTTTAATCTGTAACAATTTTTCTTTTGGTACTTGTTTGTTTGTTTGTTTGTTTGAGACAGGGTCTCGCTTTGTAGTTCAGGCTGGTCCTGAGCTCACTATGTAGCCCAGGCAAGCCTCAAACTCAGCAATCCTTCTGCCTCTGTCTCCTGAGGGCTGGAATTACAGGTGTGAGCCACCACACCCGGCTGGTACTTGTTAATTTTGCCCTCATGTCTGATACATATTCTGAGATATTTATTGCTCAGTTTCATTTCATATCTTTTTATATTTTGGGTTTTTTCCTTTGACATTTCTGGTTACATTGTTACTCCATATCTGCAATTTTTTCATTTAATTTTTTGGCTTCAACCTGAGTTTTTTTTAAAATTTGAATCTTTATTATTTCATTATATACACACATCATGATTGCACTTAATATTGAGAATTTGTACAGTATGTGACATGATTTTGTGTTATGCTTTTCAGTTATTAAAACATGTGCTTTCCTCACTACAATTTCACTTGCCACAGAGTCTTCATTAGTTTTGCACAGTACCTTTCCATGGATCTGGGTTTTGCTGCTGGATTATACTTCTTTTGTCATACATATTTGGATGAAATTCTCCTAAACTGGCCACTCAAGGAGTTAATTATTGGGAAGCAGAAGCCAACTCTTAGTTCCCGATTTGAAGAACTTCCTCCTCTTTATTTATTCCTTTGATACTACAATAAAAGGCAACTCTATGTTGTGTGTTTTCAGTGTGAGACACCTCTCCATTTTTCCTTTTTCCTGTCCTTTCACCACTCAGAAAAACCAAGGACTTCTCTGACTTCAAATAATCCCCGTTGCCCCAGAAACATATCTTTGGTCTGCTCTCTATTGTCCTATGACTTTTCTAAATCTTTACCTTTGATAGACCCATAACCAGGGCCATAATCTGTATTTCCCCGGTAGACTGAGGCTTCTTATTCTGCCGATGGACTCTAGTTAGTATTACCATTGTCCTATCACTGATATCACCCTGCCACACCACACTCTGTCTTCCATTGTGCCTTCATCACACTCCTCCCTCGAGCTAGATGAAAATTGGATCTGATTTTTCAGGTTATGGGTGGGCATTTCACTTATTTTAAAATAGAGTTTTATCATTTTCTTAGCCAAAAACATGTGTTATTTTCCTTTTCTCTTAGTGTCTTCTAAATTAGGAAAGAGATTGAAAATATTAAACTCTAGAAGGACACCATATTCTCCTTCATGATTCCAGAAACCTCTGCTTCCTTCTTTAACACTGAGCAGTACAATGTGTACATCTCTTCAAAGGAAACTTTTTTAAGGCTCATTATTTTAGCTAACCATTTATGTGCTTTTTGAGATGGATGTACCATCACTCATTTGGTAAAGTTTCTTACAATGAATCCACTGAATCGTATTGAACAGAAAAAAGATTTACTACAGATCAACAGGTACTGTAGACATGTACCAACAACAGCAAAAAATAAAAGTTAAAAAGAGAATAAAAGCTAGATCAGTCTTCTTTGTAAGGTTGTTTTCTTGGGAATACTATATAATGTCATTCTCATTTTTACTCTCAAGATCATTCTGATTGGTGAGAAATTATCTGGTCATCTGAAAATGCTTCACTCAGTCATTAGAGAGCCAAAGACACAATAGTTGAGTCTAAAATGTTAAGAACAACACCTGAAACAGTTCTGCAGGACTGACCTGAAGATAATGCTGCTGGTACGGATATTGTTAGCACCAAGCTTCAAAGGTTACTGTGCATACTTTCCTGCAATGGCTGCTGCTACGAGTGCCACCCCTGTAGGCCTGCAGAGCTCCACTGAATATCTATGAATACCCTGGAAAAGTGAACACTTTCAGGAATGGAGAAAGCTCCTCCATCTGACTTCTGCTTCATAGATTCAATTATACATACTATGATAAGTATGTCATTTTCTCTGGCATAAAAACCAGAGCCTCACTTGCTCTGAGGGTGCTGATAACTGTTCTGAGCTCCATGAGCTACATGCACCCATAGGAAGCACAAATCCATCTTTTTTTTATTATGAGTTTGAGTTTCTAAACTAGACTGGAAATTCCACCACTTACTTCATTATGTAGATTTCTACATCTCTCATCAAGTTATTTCCCTATTTATTTATTCAGTAGCAACAAGGTTTTAAAATATGATACTTTTCATTCACTGAGGAATCAGCCATCACTGCTATTTTACTAATTACACATCTGAAATGTATTAAATATGTATGTCAGTAGAAGCATTCAATAATCTTAAATCTAACCTTACATCTTAAGAGTGGGTGATACGTATGCTCAGAGGAAAACAAAGTGTTAAGTAAATTTTGAAAGCAATGAATATATTTCAGATGCAAGATAAATATGACATTATTATGAGAAGGAAAAATGTAATTATTGGGTATGTTGTAAAATGTTATCTAATGAAATGATAGATCATATCTTTATTAAAAGATAGAACCAAAATGAATAAATAAAAAGGGAAGAGTTAGGATTTCTATTTATTATGTTTCAGTGTTTTGATTTATTTTGCTGTGCTGTTAACAGAGTTCTTAATTTTTAGAGATAATTTTAATTCACAGAAGCCTAGTCACAATTCCACTGTTAGGTTTCCATTCAAAAATGAATTTAAAAAAATAATGGGAAAAACTATTATAAAATTTAGTATATCAATTAACTCAGCCATATAATAAAATTATCCCCAGAGACATTTTATCAGCTAATTTTGAATCCCAAAACCCAAAATACAGCACAATTTTGATTTTGTATCACATCAAGTTCTATATTTTTAAAATTAGACCCAGCACTTGATTTATTACAAATAAAATTTTGAATAAAGAAAATATTCTTCCCACAAACTATGATATATATTAAAACTATCATTTGTGCTATAAATATTTAAAACTTATACCAAGTAGCAGTAGGTAAGGCATTGTAATTATTTTATCAACAAATGATCCTAAAAGAGAGTCAAAAGGAGCATTATTTTTGCCTCCCACTATACTTTCATATTTTATTGCCATGTCTAGTCCTTTCCTGGTAGCTGACCAAAATCTTTGGAATCTCCATTATTTTCTTGGCATGTGTTTGTAAGTAAAATCTTACTGTCTTAGTAACTTTCTGATTGTTGGGACAAAATAACTATCATCCACAAGTATAAATGAGAAAAGATTGATTTCAGCTCAAAGTCTGTAGATAATTCAGTCAATTATTGGCTGCTTCCAAGTTAGGATGGCCTGGCAGAGGGACAAGACAGAGGAAATATGGTCCATGGTCAGGCAGGCAGAAGGCAGAAAGTAGCAAGCAGCAGCAGAAGCAGCCTGCCTTCTCTCCCTCTCCCTCTCCCTCTACCTTCCTCTCTTTCTCTCTCCCTCTCTCTCTCCCTCTCTCTCTCTCTCTCTCTCTCTCTCTCCCTCCCTCTCTCTCTCTCTGTCTCTCTACTCTCTCTTTTTATATTCCATTGTGGCTATAAACCTATTGATAGGTGTCACCCACACCTAGGATGGTGGTTCCATTATCCACACCAAGAACTATGCTAAACCATCTTAGTTATTACACACCTTAACCCCATCATTACACACCTTGTTCAGCTACATCAAAAAGCACCATGTATACATGAACTTTTGGAGAATCTAGATACAGGGTATAATAATTATAATCAGAGTTTAGTAACCAAACAAAAACAGTCAATATTTCAAGTTCCCAGTGGTCTATAGAACTCAAACGTCTATATTTCCTTGTTAATTGTGGATTTTTCTCTTACTCCAGAGTAAGGGACCTCCAGAGTAATGGACATTGTTCATTATCAAAAATATCCAAAATACCTGTATGGTCATTACTAGAATATTCATTTTTTAACATTCCATGATTTTCCCTAAGTGTACCCATATTTTATACTACTTGGATTCATAGGTTATGCTTTCTAATAAATTTTATCTCACATTATAATATTCAATCCAACTATAACTTCAATAATAAGTAAATATTCAGTAAAATAGCAAAATTTAAAGACAGAAGTTTTCATCCCACAAGTTTTAGTAAAAGCAATTTTTAAAATTGTGCACTGTTTTGGTGTGCATAGGAACTGATGTCTATTTTTTAAAAAATGAAAGTCAAACAAATGTTTCAAAGCAAATATCTTTTACATTGGCTTCTTCTTGGTCGGGGCACCTGAGTGTGTAAAGCAAAGGGATCCTCGTGAACAATGGTGGTGCTTTGCCTGCATGGCTCTCAGGACAGTCAGGCCCAGAGCAAACTCCAGGCATCAACAAGCAGAAGAAACCAACCACAGAAACAAATACTCGGTTCTTCCCCACACACTTATGTAGCTTGCATTCAGTGTCTTCTTGAACAGGTATTGGGCTAAAATCTATGGAAAATGCAAATAGATAAAGTTAATCGTATCTTCTAATTTCATTCTGGTAGAAGAGATGTCATGCACAAAAAGATAGTGCTGTATTCCCAAATCAGTATTTCAGTGCTAAATATCTTTTCATCTTCCCAATGAGTCTCTAAAATAGACATAAGTAACCAATTTCAGTTTATGAAATAGAATCTCAGAGAGTTTAACACCAAATAACAGAAAGAGCACATGGCCCCTGTCATGACTCCAGATCTTTCATGAGAGCATGCTCTATACAAGCTGCCCTATCTTTAAAAGAGATCCAGGGTGGACATGGTGGCACACACCTGTAATCCCAGCACTCAGGATGCTGAAGCAGGAGGATCACCATAAATTTACCATGAGCAAAAAGCTGGTCTGGGCTACATACTCAGATCTACACCAGCTTAAACTATATAGTGAGACCCTGCTTCTGAGAGAGAGAGAGAGAAAGGAGGGAGAATGCAAATAAAGTTAAATATTAATTTAATTAAATTAACATTAAAGTTAAAGCCAGAGAGAGGGAGGAGAAGGAGAGGGAGGAGAGGAGGGGGGGATTCAAAATGTAATCAGCTTTCAGAGAATAATAGTATGTAGTATGATATATGGGGGATATGAAAATATTTTGTAGACATCAAGAAATTCATATAATCAGAAAGTTCATAAGTAAATTAAGGAAAAGTATAGTTGTTGCATTTGAATTGTCCAGTTGATTTTCCTGACTGATTAAATTTTAGGTTTTTTTAAGTTCTGTTTAATGTTGAAATAGTCAAAAATCATATATCCTATTCCCCGGATTTTGTCCTTAATAACTTCCCTAACATAACAAAGCCAAAGTTTATACCGTCCTCTGGTGCCCTGGGCCTTGAGGAGGCACAGTGACAGGAACCCAGACAATTTCTCAAGGGCTGAATTTTTATCTGTATGGAAGAAACACAGCTTAGAGACCCAGGCTTCCATGGGGCACCAAATGGGTCATTCAGCTCATTTCCAGCATTGGAATGAGCCATAGTTACAATCTTAAACAGTAGAGAGCAAACCCTGCTCCATATGTTCCTGCCATGGTTACAGTAGACAAGAATGGTCATCATGTTGCCACCACCATGATGTTGCATCTTTGTCTCTGTATAATCCAACATTATTACTTTCTTTATTATTCATAATAGAAATTTTAACTAAAGACTGTGAAAATGCTGCACATAGTGTTTTATACCTAAATCTGGCTGTAGTCTAGAAAAGAATACGATTTTAACTCACTCTGAATAGAAACATAAAGATACATAAAGTAATCCTTTCTTGGTGTTTCAGATGACAATCAGATTTTTTATGCTTGAAAGAAAAAGTTTTTCCGTTGTTACCATCATTGTGGTTAGCAACAAAATTCTTTACAAAACGCTTTTAAGTGCTGGGAGTATATAAAAAAATACTTAATGTATTACTTTAAATTTACTACACAGTTTCAAATCAGTCCTATTAATATATTTATTTGTGTTTTTTAAAAGTTTAAAATAGCCAGTGATAATTTAAACTGGTTAACACTACCTTAAATATTCTTCAGTGAATTATCAAAGTTTTTAAAAATTCTACATAAATCTTTGCATTTTAATTACATCATTAAATGAAAAATATTAACTTTAAGGTCAGACAATTATTTTAAAATTTGGTTGACATAGTCATAGAGAATGTATGAACTTAGGTATCATAGAATAAAAGTACTTTCAGATAAAAATGTCCCCATGGTACTCGTATTTGAAAGTACATGAATTAAATATGCTTCCTTCATCTCTAGAGGTTCATGGAAATTTTATGTCCTAACTAGGCTTTTGTATTTATTTTATGTAAAAATACTAGTGTGCCACTAAAATTTTTATTTTTCTGTAAATGTCATAGAATAAGGTATAATAAAAATAGCATTGCTTTAACTTAAATTGTCCCAGTGTAATTTATCCTGCAATCATTTCTCAGTCCTACTGAGTATAACATCCTCAGCTTCCTCCTCCTGGAACTGTAGACATTTACTTCATCAGAATATCATTTTCCTCTTTGGAACTTCAAGTGCTTTTTTGTGTTTAGTTTTTATGTAAGGCATGTTCCTTAATTTTCTAACATTCTGAACTTTGATATATTTTTACAATGCATGTTGTCTAAGCTTGAAGAGTCTACCGCAAAAAGTTTATCTAGTCAATTGTGCTTCAGTGAATGAAACATATTCCCAAAATTACTCAAATGGTAGTATAAATGATTACAAGGTCTGGCTCTGGGTTTAGATTTCCGAGATGACCCATTTCTTTGCTGGGTGCCAATAGGTAATTTATTTGAACTCTAAGTAGGTTTGTTTCTAATGCTAAGATGGAAATAAAATCAAGAAGCCACACATCGAGATATATATAAATATATATATATATATATATATGAGATCTATCTAACTATATCTATCTATATATATCTCATTGCATTATTATTCTGGTGATAATTGTATAATTTGATTTACTTTGAGAGACTTCTCTAAATCTCCTTACCAAAGTACAATATAAGCCCAGGCCCTGAAAATCATGACAAGATATACTGCATGGTCAGTTTTTGAGGATAAATAAATCATCCTGGAAAATAACACACAGTAGGATGCAAAGCAGATGGGAAAAATACACAGAAAATTTTTAAATTGTCCCACTTCAGCTTTATGATAAAGACTGAGGATATCAGACTTGTCAAAATTCTGGATCAAATCAAACTTTACTTTTTTTTTCAATTACCTTCTCTGGCAATTTTAAATTTTAACTAGCTCTTCTTCATCTTTTCACTCTGTGCACTTTTCACACTGTCGTTTTGTGATTGGGTTTGTAGCTCATTTTCATCAACATAGTTCTTACAAATTTCACAAATTACTTAATAATATGTTCATCTATAGGTGAGAATGTCTTATAATTAAGTCCTTAAAATACTTAATTAGATTGGAAAGGCTCATGTTTTCTCTTTTAGAGAATTATGTTCTTTACGGAATTCACATTTCCAAATTCTTTTAAATAGAATAATGTTGAATATATACTTCATCAGAAATAAACAACCTACTTTCCTTCAAAACGCTGGCCACTGTATGTAGACATTTGTATATCTGTCTATGGTTCCTCTCCCAATAAACTATATATAACTCTCACAAGGCAAGAAACTTTTCTTAAGTATTTGCACCACTCCATTCTGAGTTTTTAAAAAAAAAACGCCTTATGTACAGTATACAGAGCCATGGCAGTTACATTTGGGGGCGTTTCTCAAACTTATTTTATACTGGATCTTCTGTGGCTCACTTCCTACCACTAACGCTCCTCAGAACACACTTTGGGAAAGACTGCTTCGGGCCACACTCTGCTCTGTGCTCGAGTCCTGGCACTCTTCCTCTCGCTCTGGTGCTCCCAGGGCAGGGCTGTTTGGTGGGGTTCAGTTGGTTGGAGCAATCAGAGACACTGAGAGGAAAAGACTAGAATGCATGGCGGGCTGCTACTCCTCAGGGCCCTTCTCTTCAGCTCCTGGAAGGCCACAGCATCACACAGGGCTGCTCTCTCTCCAGCCACCTCTTTGTGTGCAGGTAGCTGCCCCTGCTTTGCCCCAGCAGGTCAGCTTGGATAAAGGTTTTAGGGGTCCATCCTTCCCTTTCCCAAGCCCTGGTTCATTAGATTTACTACACACTAGTTTTCCAAAATTCTCCTCACACATTTCCAAGAATCCCTCTGTTAGATGCCCCTACACTTCTCAGCTTGAGAACACCATCTGTTCTTCGCCAAGTCTCCATTTCAAACTAATGAATAACCCATTATGTGCTTAGTCATTAAGAGCCTGAGTATTTGGGGAGGATTTATGTCAAGAACCTTTCCCTTATTAGTCCTGGAATGGTGGTTGTAGACAGCAAACACTGGATGCCATGAAGTCAGAGCACTGCTGGGTATAAAATACTATAGATGTCACAGATTCTGGCCTAATTTCTGGAGAAAGTCCCTATGCACTTTGCTAAATTCTTAGAAACAAGTGATAGGATTATCAGGTTCTCATGATTACAGTCCCTGCCATTTAGCACTTTTTCTACATTTCTCTCTACTGAAAATTAACATGCATGTAAGTGGACACAGGACTGTTGGTGGGACGGCTTTATTACTGAAATATTTTTCTCTTTATTATGCAAGGCAATAAGATCCATATAAAAGCAAAGAGGATTCTGTTCCATGAAAGCAGCCAATGGAGCATCTGACTACAGAGACTCTGGCATCTAAAAGAGACTTTCTACTTTGAAGTATACAACCACTTAAATTCCTTGTAAAGTTTATAATTTCCACACACCTCCGCCAAGTAAAGGCTGACATGTAAGAAACATACATTCTATAGTTCTCCAGAAAATGAAAAATCAAGTGGTAAATATATTTAAAATAGCTTTTCCTCTTTTCTTTTAAATGTCCCCTTACTGCATAACCTTAAATGGGGCTGTAAGACCGACATGAAGAGGGAAGAGAATTATGTTCCATGGGATTAGTCAGCAGAGCTTCCTGGATATAGGGACTATGGGATCTAAAGCAGAATTCTAATTTGGGAACTACAGAAGTACTAACATGCCTTGTAAATGTTGCAATTTCCAGACACATCCAATGCATGTAGAACCTGACATATAGGAAACATAAGTTCTGTTAGGAAATGGTGTTCAAGAGATAAATAAATTGATAACTGTCTTTAACCACTCTAAATATCAGATATTTCTGTTGATTATAGTGTGAGCTATGTTTTCTTTTTCTTTCATTTAGCATTTATTTTCTTTATCTGTAATATGTTTAATACCTCACCTTATACTATAGTTACATCTGTTCACTGAAATAACATTGTTCTCAAAGTAGTACTTTTGAAGTCTTCTGTTTACCCATGCATGTATTTTAACTTTTTTAAAAAACACATATGTTTATGTTGTATAGTTGTTTTGTTTTGTTTTGTTTTGGTTTTAGGTGCTAGAGCTTGAACCCAGGACCTCAAACATACTAAACAATGATCCACCTCTAAGTTACAGTCCCAGCTCCAACCTACCACTCAGATACATACCCCATGGGACATGCAGGGGAGCATGCAGAGGATACTGCAACCACTGGGCCGTGGGGAAGTTAGACTCCTATCTGTGAGCTCCCCTTTGCACTTCTGAACCTGCTCTCCTTTGGCTCCTTTGCCTCCGGAACACAGCCTAAAACAGAACATCCACTTTTTCTCTCTGGGGTCATCGCTGTATTCACAAAGGGGAAGCTGTGTGAAGTGGATCCCATTTTCCTTGGTGATATTTTCCAGTATGGAGCCATCACAAACTTAAAATTGTCAACACAGTATTCAAGAATCTGAGAGTGAGTAACAAAGTGCTTCTCACTAATTCTTCATTGAGAGAAAAACAAAGTTATGTGATTTGGACACAGCATTAACATTCTCAGTTTCTCAAGGCCAATGTGGCTTAATGGAGATGAGGGTCTATCAACAGTAATGATTTTTTTTAAATCCACAGGAGATCTTAGTTTTGTTTAGGAACATACCTTACTGAACTATTGTTAACTGAGTACATAAATTCCTTCCTGGAGAAACTCACTTCATTTCTGTTTGTGTACTGAATTCACAGAATAGAGTACAAAAATGTTGATTTTTTTTTAATATCCTTTTTTGGTTGCTAGAGATATTGAAGTGAAGACAACTAACACAACTCCTGTGTATACAAGGAGCATTCCACAGTCTTGTGTGTTTAATTGGTTCCCAACAACTGTGGCTCTTTTGAGCACATTTTATTGCATACATACATTGCACAATGATCAAATCATTTTCCTTGCTTTTGAAACATACAGAATCTCCACTTTCTTTATGAAGAAGAGAGACAATGAAAGATACAGCCAAAAAAACCCTCATACTTTTGTTATACAGGGTCTTTCATATCTTTCAATTTTTTGACATGATCTGTTTGTATTCATCTCTATCAGTTACCTGTGAACATCTTGACATTAGCAAAATTTTATTCACTGTAGAATGCACAGTGATGACGGAAGACTTTACTCAGACTACAGAAAGGAAGATGCTATTATTGCTTTCAACATAGAGATGAAATACCAGGCTACTGTTTCCTCAAAATTTATTGAAAATTAGGAGTACTATGTACAGAACTGTAACATCCATAATAAGAGAATGAATGATCACATACTGTAAGAAAACAATTTACCAAGGATTTCTATGGCAAAATATAAAGTTCCAGGATGGACAAAGATGAGGTCTTGTTCCCGCACAACACAATTGACCTTAATAAGATGCATTTTCCTGTAGGGGAGAAAGAAAGGAGGCTGCACTATCATATTAAGCAGCAATGATTGTAGAGGGGGAATATTTGCATTATATTATATGTTTGCTTGTGCAATCTGTCTTTTATAATCTGCTTTATCATAACATTTACAATAAAAGCTATATACAGTCTTCTAAGCTGTTTTAACATGAAAAAAAAATGTTGTACCAGAGCATATATTGAAGAAATATTTATCTTATGAAGGAGTCAAAGGCCCAACCTCCCGGCTACTGTGGAGGTGCTTGTTTGTAACTTATCTTCATTGGATAAAGAAGTAAAAGTGTCAAGATGTGCTTTCTGGAAGGTGTTTGCAGCAAAATCCAGGTCTGAAAACGGTGGTTCCACACATTGATTAAAAGGTTAAGCCTTTAGGACTTCAAGTGCAGTCCCTTGTCTGTAAGAGAGAGACCGCACACAATCTCATTCTAAATTTTTCTGTAAAATGAGTTTAACATTTCTATCAGAAGGAAGGAACGTTAGACAGCAATCCGGTCTTTGGAAGATGAAACTGCTGCTTCCTGGGGCAGCAGGCCAGCGGTCACTCAGGCCCAGCCTCTGTTCCCTGATGCCCTCAGCAACTCCACAGGGACTAAGGAGCCACCAGAATCCAATTTTAAAACAGTTGCAAGAGAATAGCAAGGTTCAGCCCAAATTTAAGTAAAATATCTTAATTTGTGGTCATTGTACGCATATCAGCACTTCTCTTCTCTAAGTATACGATTGTGGTTATATGCGTCAGTAAACGTCGGTTACCACAGGACCAAAATATCTGCCTCTGAAACTCGCAGCAGCGCGCATTTCCCGCTCACACGTCCCTCTGCGAGCCCAGCCTGCCTCGCGCGAAGGCCTCTGGGGGCGGCCAGCCTGAGGACGCCTCCGAGTCCAGGCACCTTCCTCAGTTCCGTGACAGCCGTTCAGGAGCTCTCCTCGCGGCAGGCCTCGCTGCACAGGCCTGACAGGATGGATCGAGAACGGCCCTCGCGCCCGATCCATAACAGTCATTGCCTGTTACACACACTTCAAGATTCATTCTGGCTATGAAGATAATCGAGGCAGTCGACAGTTACCCCGCAGCTGCGTGGATTTATGATGCCACTGTCAAGAAAATGAGCCAAAATGACACAGTAGCTGGGTTTAGCCGCAAATAATGTGATAGGCTGCGGAGTGGTGGTGTAGCAGCTGCTGTCATTGCAGGTAATAGGCAATAAAGCAACCTGATAGCAATACCTGTCATTTCTTAATGGCTGACTTCACTGAAGAGCTTTTGTGGCCTTTAACATGGAGATAATAGAAGATACAACAAATTTTACAGCTTTCACGTTGCATTCATAATTTATCTTGAGAGTACTACCCCAACAAGGACAACAGTTGTCAGCCTGAGAAAGTACAGGACTGCCTTGGAATGGTGAGAGATTGTCTGTTATTATCAAGAACGGAATTCAAGCACAGAGAATGCTCCGCGCTCCTGGGCTGTGATTTCTGTCCAGATGTGTTTGGCTCATTGTAAATCGACTCTGGTGAATATTTTGGGCGGGACATCTCGCAGGGTGATTTAATCCCTGTACCGGGCTACAGCATGCACATTTTTTGAATAATATGGAAGCGTTGCTTTGAGTAGAGTTTGGGGTAGAATGAGCAATAAACCAGTGAAAAATGGTCTGCCTGGTTCTGAAGCTACATTATATTAGTTGAAGGCAAGATGACAAATTTTAAAATATAGTGCACCTAATTTTCAAATGACTATGGAAGCATCCGCTGGTGTTATGCTCATTTCTAAATATTGAAGTGAATGATAGAATAGTTAGTAAAAGCAAGGTAAAAATCACCCCAGAATAACATATTTACATATTTGTCACTTTCTGCTTTTAAGGTCTTTACTTTTTGTCATAAAAGGGTAGAGCCTTTATTTATTTATTTTCCAATGAGTTGATAGTACCAGACTATGGGTTATATAAATTCATTAAGTTTGATTTAGATGAACATATTCTTTCTTCTGTAGTTTGGCATACATTACTATTATAACACATTTTCATTCCTGAATATGCTCTCTTATCCCTCCTCATGGCAAAAGCACATGACTGATTTTGTGAAGGAAAACATATTTATAGAAGAATATGGAAAAAATAAGAAAGAGGAAAAAAATAGGAAGAATGGAGAACTTACGGATTTATTTATTATACTTTTTTAAAAAAGCATTTTTAAAAACAGGAAGAAAATTTACATCCAGAAAACTATGAATGTACTAGGGGATATAAGACAGACATGACTGTTTTCTTCAGAGCCAGACCTGGTGGCACAGGTCTGTCATCCCTGTTCACAGGGAGGCTGAGGCAGGAGGATCAGAAATGCACCGAACCTGAGCAACTTAGTCACTTAGTGAGACCATGTCTCAAAATTTTGAATAAATAAATAAAAGAAGACTTAGGTGAAGCTCAATGCAAAGGCTCTGAGTTCAATCCCTAATAGTAATAATGACAAAATGATAGTGATCATAATAATGACAATAATAATTATAAGAAACAATAAAAAATCCAAAGATATCCTACAGAAGTATAACACAGAACCCAATGGAAGACAAGCTTATGTTGTCTTTGACTATGCAATATCTGCAGTATGGATACATTTGCCTAATCCTCATCTAAAATCTCAGGCAAGTGCCATGCATACTTTGCTCATATTTAGGTGGTAAATTGATTTATGGCCACTATTCTCTTCAAATAGGAAACAGATCTATTATAAAAAGGCAAGAATCCATTCCTGAATAATAATGCAAATGATCAACATGATTTAGCACTGAATCACGTCTCCCTAAAATGCTAGCAGTGGGAAGGAATCCAGTTCTTCTCTCATTCCACGTCTATCACCAGATGCTGAGATTTCTGCCTCCTCATGTCAGGCTTTTAAGACATAACCACAGAGGGAGCAATATATTCTTACTGGAACAGGCAGGTTAAAGTTGACCTTGGCTGGGCCCTCCATGGGTTCCTCAAAAACAACTACTTATAGTTTTAATTACCTGTGATGAATACTTCTGTGTTCCAAATGTGGCTTGACTCTTTTGAATGTTCTCCAGAAACTGCTACTGAGGCCATTCAGCCCCTGAAGGCTGCGGTCATACAAATCCCATAGGCAAAGCTGGGCTTTCCCTGTGCACCGCAGTCAGGGGAGACACTCAGGCACTGAATATGTTGCTCACCTTTGTGAGCAGGAGTCCGGCCCTCTCCGGCACCCACCTCCCGATTCCTGGGCTGCCCTTGAAGTACCACATCACCTGCTCTCTAGATGTTTTCTGGAAGAAGCCAGCAGAACTCAGCATACTTGGCCATGCAGAAACTAGAGATCTTCCCCTGAGGTCCTCGGATATTCCCAGTCAAAGGGCCGGCTCCTCCTTCTGCCCCTCTTTACTTGAGAAAGTTGGACTCACAGCCATCCAGCTGTTCATTATAAATACTTTCTTCATAGATGTTTTATGAACCCTTTCCCACCCATCTTGTGGATGCCAGAGGCAGAGTGGCTCTGAAAGGCTGACAATAAATGGCCAAGAAAATATTTCAGCACAAAAATGTAGTGTTTTACACAGTTTAACCCCCAAAGAATCAGGGGATCACTGTTCTGAAATATAAAGAGGGGCCCACACCCTCTATAACTGTTCTACCAACAGAGAAATATTCAGCTGTTCTTGACTGTTTTCTTTGAAGCATACATACTGTTTTGTATCTCACCTTGGTGTGTTCCTATCTACCATACCTTGTTGCTTTCGTTCCAATTTAAAATCTCACAACCAATATATAAATGTGCTTTGAAAATCAGTAAAATATATATCTTAAGAGAAGAAACACCAAACTTCTAGGCTTTGAGGTGGTAGCAAAACTAACTCAACAGATAGAGGAGAAGGTTGGTTAGAGGGAGAAGGAAGAATAATAGGAGATTTTCTCTACAGGAGTAAATGTAAGGGGAAAATACAGATAGACCAACACATCTCTGAAGAGGCTTATATTCTCCAGTGACTCAGAAGAGCTTGCAACGCTAGCAATATTTGGACCTTGACAGATCCCCTGTGGGTTTCTGCGGGAAAGTAATAGATAGGATTTCTCTCCACAGGGACACGCGGAGACAGCCATCTTGATCTCTTCATTTCACACAGCCTTTCTCTTTGTGTGTTGTTCTCGAATTTTATTCCATCTTCAAAGCTACGTTTCCACAACAAGAAAGAAACTCTACGAAGGTGAAAAGAGGTTCATTTAGCTTCTGCTGCACACCTTGCCTTTACCTCCCTCTTCCCAAATTATACTATAAGCAGGTAAATCTTAAGGTAGAGAATTCTTCCGGTGAGGGAATCTAGAGGGAATGTAGGTCAATTGGGTATTAAGTAAATAGATGGATGGACTAATTCCATGACTAAATGTTAATAATATCAATGTTTTTTAAACGTGCATTTTTTCATTTAAAACTGTGTAGATTATAATACATATATGAGAATGGTTCTTTGTGGGGATGGGCACTAGGTTTTCTTATAGCTGCTGAGTGTCTCTTCTATGTTGTGGGTGTTTGTGTTGCTTTGATCATTGATCTTGGTTTGGATTTTCATTTCTAAGCACTTGATGCCACCTTTAAATTTTCTCAAATGTTTCTTTGAAATACCTTAAAAATATTTGATGTCGGTGGTATTATTCCTTTTCAGCTTTCATGACCCTGTATTTTTTTGTCTTTATGACTTACCAAATTTTTGCACACTGATTATGGAGTTAACAGAAGTATGCTAAATAGAAGAAGTATGATTTTTCTCCCTGGAATAGAGGATATGTGACTACCCATATTTTAATAATGCTCAGTTCTTCCATTAAATACAAGTGGTTTATTTACTAGCTTGTAGATCTATTAGCACTTACTTTCCTACTTCATAAATGTACTTTTGTGGTGCTCAAGGAACAAAGGAGGAAAAGCATGTCCCATACATTCGTGATAGTGAGTCCTTTGCACTCCTTTGACTGCATGGTGCAAGTTCTTTTATTTTATCAAGCAATGAAATAAATTAATCTCTTAATTTCTGTGTTCTGTTGTATCACTGTCATGTGGTACCAAAAAGGAATTCTTCTGATTTTCCTAGTGTATATCTATCAGTGTGAAGATAGGTTTTATATGGAATAATGTAACATATTTGTGATTTTTAAGTCAGCTCAGTGCTATGAAACAAAAACAAAAAAGGATAGGTATTGCTTGACTACAACTACATGCTCATGCACATGTGAGTGTGTGTGTGTGTGTGTGTGTGTGTGTGTGTACAGTTTGGGGACTTAAATCTGGGGTTTGATGCCAGCTAAGAAAGAACTTCATTCTTTGTTTGTTTGTTTGTTTTTGAGACAGGGTCTCGCTTTGTAGTTCAGGCTGGCCCTGACCTCTCTATGTAGCCCAGGCGAGCCTTAAACTCAGCAATCCTCCCGTCTCTGCCTCCCGAGTGCTGGGATTACAGGCGTGAGCCACCACACCCGGCAAGAACTCCATTGTTAATAACCCAATTTTATCACACTAAGCTACATTCCATCTTTTTAAATTTAATTTTTCCTTATTACGTCACTAAATTGCCTAGTCTGGGCTCAGACCAGAGATCCTTCTTCCAAAGTTCTGGAATTATAGATGCAAAGCAGCCCACCAGGCTCACAACACTGAAATGCACTGATTCATACTAAGATTATATTGCAAGAAGTGTTTTAGAACTGTGCAAACTGAGGCCTAAGAAGGCTGTATCACTTATCCAACATTTTGCTCCTTAAGGAGAGGGGTCGCGATTGAAATACAGCTGACT
>PVIC010018167.1:0-20293 GCA_004025085.1 Thryonomys swinderianus
CAGTTGTGATGTCAACTTGAATAGTTTAAGAAATGCCTAGTGAATTAGTGGCACACAGGTGTGGGTGTGTCCATGGATGACTGACTTGTAGGCCTAGAACTGAGAAAAGTGTGCAGCCCCGAATGGGTAACACCAACCAATCAGCTTGTAGCCTGGACAGGATAAAAAGGGAAAAAGAAGGTAGTGTTTTTGGCTTCTTTGGAGAAGCTCCATCCTTTGTCATCCAGCCTTTGGACATTCATCTCCGGATGCTTCAGGCTTCCACTATGGACTCTTCACCCTTTCAAAACAACTTCTAAATGCCGGACGTGGTGGCTCATGCCTGTCATCCCAGCACTCGGGAGGCAGAGACAGGCAGATTGCTGAGTTCGCGGCGGCTTGCCTGGGCACCATAGTGAGCTCAGGGCCAGCCTGAACTACAAAGCGAGACCCTGTTTCAAAAAGCAAAAAAAAAAAAAAAAAAAAAAAAAAAACTTCTGAAGCAGACTCACACCGGACTCTGCAGTTAGCTCCAGGCTGATTTTCATTTGGAGCCTCCAGCTTTCCAATGTGCAAAGCCCATTTCACATCCTTCCACTCCCAGTTCTGCAGGACGCCCTTGTAAACTTACACATAAATTCTTTACTTATCATAGATATCAACTCTGATACAACATTCTGGATTGATTTCCTATCTCTGAAGAGGATTTTGTTCTTATATAGCCTCTTGGTCTGATGTTTTCTTATCACATGTTTGGGGGAGGAAGGCCACAAAGATGAAGTACTATTTTCAGTGCAATGTATCAAGAATACATAACTATCGACTTGATTTATCACTGTTAATATTAACTACACCCAGCTAAAACCATGTATGTTGTTTCCCCACCACCACCACCATAAAGATACCCCTCTTTTCCATGCTGTAGTCTTTGGAAGGAAGTTACTATGTACAACACATGCACAAGGAGTGAAGAATTCTATTTCACCTTCTTGAGAGTGAAATGGCTACATAAATTATTTTGATTTTTTGTATCAGGTATTTGTCTCTTTTATTACTGAGGCAGTTGGTTGTATTCCTCTTGGTACATGGATATTTACTTTATCTTCAATTCTAAACTAAAGCTACCATATTTAGCTTGTTGCTAAAATTGTGCCATCTTTGCCATCATACACTTTTTCATCATAAGAGTATTTCTGAGTTCTTTTGACTTATTTCCCATCATCATGGATATTTTTCACTTATAACCAACTCCTTACTTTTCACAAAGGGTGCTAAAGTTCATCTTATGTATTTTCTGCCTTAGTCCTAGAATGGTCTGGTCTTTTAGCAGGTCTGGTCACTGTCTTGGAGTTTTGGTTCATTGATCTACCAGTTTTTCACTATGAGTCAGGTTCTATTTTTTCCTCCTCTGTTCTCATTTCCTTTCTTCAAATGACCATTTTGCACCTTCTCTCCTTTATTCTAAATGTTATTCATACAGATTTGCCTGCTCCCTTCACTTTTACTTGAGGATCTTGCCTCATTTTGTATATTCCACTAAAAATATAAACGCAAAAAGAATCCCCCATATTTTCATCAACAGAATTACACAACTATTTCTATTTACCTAATTATGTCTGCTCATCCAATGCTGGTATCAAAAAGTCTTCACTCTAGGGACTTGGGAAATTAGGTAAAGGTGAGCTACCTGTTATTCTGCACAAAATAGATTATATTTTCACACAATCTCCTGTCTTTCAGTGTTGCTCTTATCCTTACCACAGATGCTCAGGATTCCTGGAGCCAGTTCTTCCTCTTATTCAACTCCTCAAGGAGAAAACTGCTATCTTCTTCCAGGGTGAAACACACCCTTGGTAAGAAGAGAAAATAGCATTTTCTTGTACCTATCTCAAATTCCAGTCTTCAAAGAGAAACAGAACTGGTATTTCTGAGCCTGTCTAGCTTCTGTGCTTTGAAGAAGTCCCTTTGTATTCTATTTTCTCTCTCTCTGCCCTGCTTTTCCTACTCCGGTCTCCATTCCATCCCAAATTACTTAGGCTTTACATTCTTTGCCAAAATCACTTCCTGTTCATAAATGTGCTTTCCATAATCCAGACAAGTTTAACTGCTATTTTCTACTCTAACTGGTCTGGAAGATTTAAAATTTGCATAGTCCCTTACTACCATTTTAATAATATATGGGGAAAAATATAAAATAAATAAACACGTTCAATCTTCCATGATTTATTAAGAATGCCAGTGAGATTTCAAAAATCATGTCAGCTTAAGCCTTTTATTTAATTACGTATGTGTTCTCCAAAGTCCTGGTTTCCATCACCATTCTTTGACTGAAACTACAAAAATGTATAGTGAAAAGAACTGCATTAAGAGTGTCAAAAGGCCAAATAAATTTAATGATCTTATTGGCTTTTATATGAGATTCAACATTTGGGCAGCATCTCATTCCATAAATAGTCCCATTCTGTGAAACAGTGAACACTCCAATAAGCTGAGCAGAGGAGGTTGGCAGGAATGGTGAGCAAGGAGCAGATCAGTTGTTTCAAAGTTGCTTTTCTTGCCCAGGTAGAGCGCAAGGGGCCTCTCGATCATGGTAACTGTGGCTGCCCGGAATACTGATTTTATTGTTAAATGGACCCATTTCAGTGTGCTTGAGACTTTATACTCTTACTCTGCCCTGGTTTAGCCTGATCGGCTCAGTACCAGTTTTCAGGCTTGTGCAAAATAAATTCCAATAAACTTTGTTTAACAGGAAACAAAGAAACTGATCTGGATCATAGTTACTGTGTTGTATGTCATTACAATGAAGAGCTTAATCTCTGAATCTGTTCCAGGGACATTTTATTC
Organism: Thryonomys swinderianus; assembly: GCA_004025085.1. Lineage (NCBI taxonomy): Eukaryota > Metazoa > Chordata > Mammalia > Rodentia > Thryonomyidae > Thryonomys > Thryonomys swinderianus. Next base: position 2,824 of record PVIC010018167.1, read on the forward strand.
CATGGCTTACTTGCACTTTTACCTTTGTTTTTGTTTTTCAATCTTTTTTTACTAGTATATCTTTAAAATGTCATTCTTTCTATGAAATAAAACAATTTGTGAAATACATTAACTTCTTTAATGTTCAGAGCAAACCAATGAGGTTCATACTATTTTCTTTGTTTCACAGATGAAAATAACTTGAATGCTTTAAGTTTAAAAAGTTTAAAAAAATAATTTTAGGAAGAGGAATGCCTCCAGCGGATGTTTTATGTATGAAATGAAGTTAATTTCTGTCTGCTTTCTGGATCTGACTCTCTCTCTCTCTCTTTTTTTTTTTTTTTGAGACAGGGTCTCACTTTGTAGTTCAGGCTGGCCCTGAGCTCACTATGTAGCCCAGGCAAGCCTTGAACTCAGCAATCCTCCTGTCTCTGCCTCCTGAGTGCTGGGATGACAGGCGTGAGCTACCACACCCGGCACTGTGGTATGTGGTATTGATTGCTGGTGGGTGTGAGTCACCACGCCCAGCATTGTACGTGGTTAACAGGGATCTAAATCAGAACCTTGCACCTGTGAGGCAGGCACCGGAACCACTGAGCTAAATCTCCAGCCCTGACTCTCTCTTTCTCACTCTCTGTCTGTCTCTCTCTCTCTCTTTCTCTCTCTCTCCCAGGCCACTTGTCATTCCCTTGCCACATGTTCATCAGATTTCTGTTACTATAATGAAACACCTAAGAAAATGAACTTGATGGAGGAGAGATTCATGTGGGCTAACAGCGTCAGAGATTTCAGTCATAGCTGGCTGACTGCATCACTGTTGTGCCTCAGGTGCTACATATCAGCAGTCATTGCTCACAGAGGAACAGAACTGCTTCACCTTGTGATGGCCCAGGGCAGAGAAGAGGAGAGGAAGGTCTGAGCCCACCATACCTATGAAGGCCATCCTTCAGGGACCAACTTGCTCCAACTAGGTCCTGCTCCTAATGTTTCTAACCTTCCAAAAGCACCCCCAGCTGGAGACTATGACTTCAACACAGGAAGCTTTGAGCAACATTTGAGATCCAAAGCACAGAACACCTAAATGTGGACATGTCTGTATGGTGGTGAATTCTGTTTTCCCTGTCAGTGCTGGACTTCTGCTCCTAGGGTATTTTTATGAAGGCTGAATTCTGAGAATTCTGCCTCACAAGTTTCTTAGAGACAAGGACAGGACCTATTCATAGAGCAAGACATATAGGCATGTGTTAAATATTTGTGAAATGAATTAACCACATAATTTTATAATACTGATAATAATTATAGCATACTTATGCATTAATTTCTTCATTTTAAAAACATTAGGTAAAAGACACTGGAATGAACTTATGTGGTGGACAAATGGACAGATAAGTTCTACCTCATCATAAAAAATGTGTAGGAAGGAGGATATAAATTCTTGACTCACCAGAGAGTTCCTTCCCAGGAGAATCATAAGTCAGAGACTTACTGCACTAATTTATATGGCTACTGTGAAAAGTTACCTCCTATGGCTAAAAAGGGAGAAATTTCCTCACTTATACGTCTGCAAGCCATAAATCTACCAACAACATACCGAGTCTCCTTCTAGTGGCTCCGAAGGAGATCTCATTTCTTGCTTCTTTTAGATTCATCATTTCTTGGCTGTGGGTTGCACTGTTTCAATCTCTGCCTCTATTTTCCCAAAATCTTCTCTTCCGTGAATTTTTTTTAACTTCCTCTGTCTTATAAGGATCCTTACAATCCAATCTTACTTCAAAATCCTTAATCCACAAGGATTTATTTAATCCAATAACATTATTTATAAATTCCAGAGATTAGAATTTAATATCTTTTGGTGACCATTCAACTATTAAAATAAGTGTACCAGTGGGGGAATTTGCTTGCAAGAAACAGGAATTGGCCTTGTTTGAAAAGCAGCAACATACTGTGGGATGAGCGCATCACAATTAATCGGAGACCTGATGCACAGTTTTGTAAAAATGGTAATCACAAAAGTAGGTGTCCAGAGGATAGCCAGAGAGTACAGTATGCCCCAGGGCATATTATTTTGAATTAACAGTAACCAAACCAATACCTCTGAGTTCTTTAATAAAAACCCAAAGTCCTGAACAAGGTCCTCACATGTCAACCACATACCAGAAGAGGAAATTGGCACCCTGCTAGGCACTAAAGAGAGAGGTTCACAATTTGACAGAGAGAGACAAAAACAGACATATACAAATATCCCACATACACACACAGGCACACTGAATATGGAACTGTTTTCTGTGAATAGTTACACTCATTTTAAAAAATGAATTATTCAGTTCAGTAAGTGTAAAATCCCAGAGTTGCTCAAGCTCCACAGTCTACATTCTTTTCAATGATGCTGTGTTCTCCCCTAACAAAATTCCCTTAATTTATGGAAAAAATTTGAAGTACTAGTGGATTAATTAATTATATATTTTTCTTTATTCTTATTCAAATCAGTTCCTCAAGTTTTTGACAAGGAACTGGTTTGAATAAAAATTGCAACCTCCCATATGTTGTATAAAAGCATTCAAAATTCATCCCTCAAAGAAGTACCCAACAACACCCTTTCAAACTGCATTTTAAAAATTCTTTTTCAATGATGCTGTCATTTTTCAAAGCAATTTTATTTAGAATTGCTATTTTTAACATTGCCACTAGAATCTTCATACTGCTGGGCTGTATCCTAAAGACCAATCTTGCATGTTTAAATTATATTACTGGGTCTACTGGCATTTTGATTTGAAATGGCAGTTCTGGAAAAAAAATAATGATACTTTCAGGAAACATTTTTTGGCATAAACTTTAACCTGGCAACAACTAGTCAAAAAGTGCTGGTTGCTACAAAAAAACAATTAAATGCAGATTTAAAGCCCTGCAAAGAGTTAATAAAATGGGGGAAACAGGCTTCGATGAAGACACCCTAGGATTTGCTAACACTGTAAGAAAGCATTGTCTATTTTATAATTAAATGGATTTTTTCTTAATATTTTAGAACTAAAAACCAATCAAAATTTAAATTCTGCACACAAAACTTGTGTAAATTTTCAACTTTAATAAAAGGACAAGTAAAAGTAGAGCTACAGCTCAGCTTTCTAAGAAAGAAAGACAGAAAGGGAGATAGAAATCTTACTTGCAAAATAACATAATATCAAAGGATAAAAAATCATATAGTTTCTTTTCTTTTTTCATTTGTTATCTCAGATATAGAGTCTCCTAGAAAAAGTATTAGGAAATAAAACTTTAAATTTTAGTAGCAAATAGCCCTTTGTTGTTTGCCAAAGAAAAGCAGAATAAGAATTACTCTGCCAAGAATGATAAATTTGAGCCCTTTATAATCAAATGGATATACCTTGAGGACATACTCACAAGTGAAGTAAATAGGACATAGATATGTAAATATTGTATCTTTTCTCTGGTATGAGAAACTGAAGGTGTAAATGAGGTCCAAAATGTGTGATAGGTATTGTGAAATAGGAAGAAAATGTTCAAAAGGAAAAAGGGGGTGGGGTAATAAAGAAGGGAAAGAAAAATTTGATGGTTAAATATATATATAGGGGTGGAGGTGGGAGCAGAGGAATGGGAAAAATGAGAATTAAGTTATGTCACATACTGGTACAAACTCTCAATATCGATTGTGATCATAACGTAAATGTACCAATAAAATCAATTTTTAAAAAGAATTAATATTTAAAACAAGTATCAAGTTGCATAGGTTTATTTCCACAAGAAAATGTTTAATAATTCCTGGCTTGGATTTCCACAAGAAAATGTTTAATAATATCTGACTTGGATTAATGAAGAATTCTTGTTTGATGGTTTCAAAACAGTACACAAGAGGGAAAATTGATCTCTCTCATTCTCTCCCCCTTCCCCACTTTCTGTTAATCATTACATGAATCTGATTTTTTCCCCAGACTAAATCAGGATGTATGATCTCAGATTTATCAGAAATTACAAATGTTGAGGGCCGGAGATTTAGCTCAGTGGTTCCGGCGTCTGCCTCGCAAGTGCAAGGTGCTGAGTTCGATCCCGGTAACCACATAGAAGGCTGGGTGTGGTGACTCACGCCCACCAGCAATCAATATCACACACCACAGTGCCGGGCGTGGTGGCTCACACCTGTAATCCCAGCACTCGGGAGGCAGAGACAGGAGGACTTCTGAGTTTGTGGCGGCTTGCCTGGGCTACATAGTGAGCTCAGGGCCAGCCTGAACTACAAAGCGAGACCCTGTCTCAAAAAAAAAAAAAAAAAAGAAATTACAAATGTTGAAATCAGGATAATCTGGAAGAACATTAAACACTTAATAATGACTTGTTGAAGAAATAACGTGGAGGTCTTGTCTAAATGTCCGGTCTTTTGTGCCTGATGACTTCTTGTGCTTTACACCGGGCTCACCCAGCTCCAGCTTTGCAGCCTTACTCAGCCTTATTCAGCTTTGCTCACAGGCTTAGCAATACTCTCTTGTAGCGATGCTAACCGAATTACAGCACAATTACTTGTCTCTCTCACCCATGTCTGTGAGTGCCTTAAGGATAGGAATCAATCATTTTGAAGCTATTCTGAATGCCAAATATAACACCCTTGTGCAGTTGTTAACTTATCAAATACTTTTAGAGTAGATACATGGAATATCTGGATGAATGTATAAGAGAAAAAATGAATAAGTAAAATTCTATATAATCTGAAGCTCGTTGATTAAAGTATACTAAAAGCCAGTCACATTGTTCCATTATCTCTAACTTTAGATTCTTTTCAGGACTTCGGTTATTTTTTCGATGTTGCTGAGAAAATAAGAATAACAGCAACAAATGAATATGAAACAGCTTGAAGCTTAAGAGTGATAAGAGTTACTGGCACTATAAGAATCTCCATAAATTCTTCGAATCCTTTTCAAGACAAATCCTAGAGCCCATTAAATACTCTTCATAAATGAAAGAGGACTTTGTCTGTCAGCTCAGGAGTCCAGAATTCAGCCTGACTTTCAAATAACAAACACAAAAACTGTTTAAACTCTTAGAAAGAAGCCATTCCTTGTTACTTAACACATTTTTCTCACCAGACCATAAAGGCTGTGTCATTTACAAACCCGTAGATGATTAAAACTGAGGATTTGCTGGAAAGGGAACTATTTTCTTGATTTGCTAAATGTTAGAAGTAATTATCTAAAAAAAAAAAAACCTTTCATCAAAGGATTTAGAGAAGTATGAAGGATGAAATTCCTTTTGCAGTAATGTTTGTAAGGATAATGAACAGCAGTTATTTATACTTCTAAGTAGACTTAGACCTCTGACCTCTATGTAATCTGGTAGCTGCTTTGTAAATATTTATAGGAATTGTAAAAGTCACAAAAAAAGAAAATGAGTATTTTCCCATCTGACTAAAGGGAAGACTATAAATCCCCTTGCTAAGTTATTCAGCCAGGGAAACTTTGAACACACTTGTTCCAGGAGAAATGATTAAGTCAATTGGTAGATAATGAAAACATTGGTATATTCTATTTATAGTCAGAGCAGTTAAGCAGAAATTTTCTAGTTTTAGTTTTTGGGAGGATTTAACCAGTATATTCACCTAGAATTATTGTCAAGACCTAATATGGTTTCCAAATGACAAACTTCTTGAGTGAATAAACAAACCATCTAGTGTTTATAGCTCTGTTGCCACTACGTGGTTTTTTTCACCTAGTTACTGTCACTTGGTGACACAGCACAAAGGCTAGTTTTTCTTTTTCCTCAAGGGCTACTTCTATTAAAATTTAGAGGAAAATAGGAGAGACATTATCTGAAGCTGTTTTTAGTATTATCTGTCTAATTACTTTTCCTAAAAAGTTCATTATATGCACCACATCATGACACCTGGGTCAACAGTGGATCTCGCAAAGGACAGAAGTTCCCTAAGATCTAGCCCATTGTAGCCATCTAAGCATGGGTAAGAACAATGTAATTTCCACACAAAGATCAAACCACTAAACAATACATTTCTTAGACTATATTCCCATTGTGAAGTGATGCAAAATGCAAGATTTCAGTTCTTTTTTATTTTATTTTATTTTTTTGTTTTTTTGAGACAGGGTCTTGCTTTGTCGTTCAGGCGGTCCTGAACTCACTAGGTAGCCCAGGCTGGCCTGGAACTCACAGCAATCCTCCTGCCTCTGCCTCCTGAGTGCTGGGATTATAGTTATGAGCCACCATGCCCGGCCACAATTTTAGTTCTAATTTAAGAAGTATAGAAGATATCCTTGGGATACTATGTGCCAGAAAATCTTTTTTAATAATGAAAGAGAAATAGGGTATTGTCAAAATGACAGGAGTTAGCTTGATGAACTCTAACTGACCAAAGTGATGTAACTAGAAAAACAAAAATATTATGATTGATCAATATATTTTTAAGATATAAAAAGCCATGTATTAATAATTATATTTTGAGAGATGGAATCAAAATGCAAATCAAAACTCAGTGAATATATTGAACAATATTAGAGATCTTAGAGATTGCCTGAACACTAATTCAATATTCTGAAAATTAGTGATTAAAAAAAAGAATTAAACATTTACCTTGCCATTCTGAATTTTTGTTTAAGGGTATCCTAAAAATCCCATGGATGTTAAAAAAAAAAAAGTATTATACAGAAGTATTCCAGTTAGAAAATAGAATGAATTACATATGCAGAATGCATTCCCCAGCAAAATAACTAAGATAATTAGTATAAATGATAAAAGTCATTAAAAGTGAGTTTAATGATAAATTATCATATAAACTGAGACACTCTGTGAAGGAAAATGTGCACTGTTAATAATTACACAAGAAAACAAGCAGAAATGGGAACAATTCCAAACTAATGCACATTTTCTGTAATTTCAAGAACTTTTCCTCTCCTCTCTTTTCCCCTCCGCTCCCCTCCTCTCAACTAGAAATCAGATCCAGAATTTAGCACACGCCAGACAAACACTACCAGTGAGCTTTAGCCTCAGGTCTTGAACTTTGCTTAGTGATCTGGGAACAGTGCTGAAAATAATGGTGGAGTCAAATGGAATGTGATATATGGTGTGTTACCCCCTTTCATGGTAGTGACCTCTAAATCAATGCTAGTAATCTAAAAGCAGTCATCAAGTTAGGTTCTGTCCTTAATGCCTAATTCATAGAGACAGTTTGAGATTATGTTAATGAGATAAACCAAGCGTCATGAAATATAAAATAAGTATTCAACACATAAGCTAATTTTAAAACCAAAAAAAAGGTAAGACAGATTTTGAAAATTAAACATTTGTATAAAAAATAGGAACATTAAATTCTGTAAGAGTTAGAAGTAAATTCCTTTTAATCCCAATGGACCAGGAAGATTTGAGATGGTGGAAAGAATACATGCAAAAGTATGAAACAGCTAACGATATTTTATAGTTCACAAACTAGGTCTACTACAGTTGAGAATTAATGGGAAATAAAACTGGATTGCGATTTTTGGAACCAACTTGGGCAATTTCTTTAAGACTCAGTTCCAAACAAACAAAACACTCACAGTGGTCAGTAGCTCACTAAAATAACAATGGGTCAAGCCTGCTGTTGAACACCATGGACATCCTTTTCTTCCATCCTCTTACCTCTTCCTCAAGGTAGCTAGACCTTTTCTGAGTACTCGCCTCCCGAGTTTTTGTCCTTACAGAAACAGACACATTTGTTATGAAATCCAATAAACTTACTTGTAATATGTCTAAAGTGAAAGGATCAAAATTAAGAGATTAAATGAAAGAATTAAAAATAAATGAACATTTATTTTATTTACATACCCTAGAATTCAGACTCTAAATTTAGATTTTACTCCAAAACTAAGATATTAATTCATTTTATTTATTGACTATTCATTTTAATAATTGAATAATAACAAATATTAAACCTAGAGTCTTCCAATTGGAATCTTTATTTTATTTGCTTTATTTCATCAGTTCAGGAGTTAGCTTCTTTGACAATTTATTCCTGAGACAAGCTGATTTAAAAATCTATACTCTGATTGTTTTAGCTCATTGATTTTATTAATCTACTGCCATGCAAAACTGTGTTAACTTTTCCACTAAATGCACTGTTATCTCCAAACAAGCAGAGTAATATTTATCTTCCTTGACCACTGTCCTTCTGACCTTGCCCACTGCGTGGATGTGAACAAATGAACACAGGTCACACTAAAACCTATATAGTCTCTGATTGCTTAAAAGTAATGGTTCATTTGTTTGCAAGGAACAAACATCTTCTACTAGGTCAAAGAAAGAATTGTTTATTCTAAAAAGTACAAATGATCTGGAAATTGAACATTAAGATCAGAGGCAGCCCTATGGATGAGCTGTTCTGTTTTTGTTTTCTTCTGTTCTTTTGAGAGTTTTTTTTTTTTTTTACTTTGTTTTTTGGGTTTTTTGCTTGTTTTGTTTTGTCATCTCTACAAAGCTACTCTGGACAAATTCTAATTCTTCATAGTTTCTCTTTGGCCCTAATAGGACTATTACAGCATAGATTCCTTCTCAAGGGAAACCTCTATGCAAACTTTACCTTCTCATTCTAAGAATCTCAACTCAAAAGAATTACAAGATTCATATCACAGCAACATATGTGTACCCATGTTTATAGCAGCTCAGATTTTGATAGCTAAAGCTTGGAAACAACCCAAATGTCCATCAACTCTAGACTGGATAAAGATGTTTTTTAAATAAAATGGAGTATTACTCTGCCATAAAAAATGACGAGATTGAATCATTTATACTCAAATATACCTTCAGACATACTCTTAAGTGAAATAAATAGGTCACAGGTGTGTAAATATCATATATTTTCTCTGGTATGAGAAACTGAAGTTATAAATGTGTTCTACTATGCATGACTAATATTGTGAAACAGTAAACATTCAAAGGGAAATGGGGTTTAGGGGTAAATAATGAAGAAAGAAAAAACTGATGGTTAAAAAAAGGAGACAACGCTTGTGTGTATAGGTTTCACACTCACCTCAAAGCCTTTTGTTTCACTGTAGATCTGTATTTGGACCACACTGCACTACTTGACAGTGACCGATTTACCATTTACTATCACGAGTCTTTGCCTCTGCTTATAGTTTCCTGTACATGGAAAGCACTTCCATAACTGTCCTATCAGTCTTTCATTTTATACTTTTAATTTCTATTTTTAGTTTAACCTCACAGAGGCAGGCAGGTCCAACTTTTTGGCTGCTTCTTTTCATATTTACATCAGATTGCCAATTGAAATACTTATGCTTCCATCCACTTTTTTTTTTCGGTCTCATTTTCTATTAATTTTGACCTCTTATACTGAGTTTCCCCTTCTTCTGAGGTGCACTTTTCCTTCTCCACATTCCCAACATAGACTAGACTACATGCTTCTTAGTGTTGGCTTAGTAGCCACTCAGTGTGCATCTTAAGGTGGCAGTATAAATTCTCTTCGTAGCCAAACCATGCGCTATACATTTGCTTTCCTATAAAATCTTTTATTTTCCCAGGAGTTAATAATTTATTTATTTTTGGATTGCTTTATTTCCTGTGTACTCATTGCTAGCCTACACTATAAATTATCTACTACAAGTATGAGTATGTTTAAACATACTGGTAAGTTTAAATATATTGCACAATGTATACATTTCATCTTTTTTGAAATAATTCTTCTGGAGCTCCCATCCTCCCAGTATAATGGGGACAAGATGTTTTCTAGAACAGTGGGAACTCTGTTATGCTTGGACACTGCTTTATCATATTAGTGATTTCCTCTTCCTCTCCCCTGCATTAGATCCAAATATTTTCTTTGATCTCATTCTATTAGTGACCCAGAAAACCACTCAGGGTGAAGTGCAGGAAGATTATTTGGGGCTATATATAGAATATAAATATATATATATATATATATATATATATATTTATATATAGAGAGAGAGAGAGAGAGAGAGAGAGAGAGAAATTTTAATATAATTTAACTTGCAAGATATTTTTATCCTGAAAATAAATTTAATTTACTTAAAAATAATTTTTGCTGCATAGGATTTTAGTTTTCATTTTTTATCATGAGTTTGCTATGATTCTAATTCTAGACAGTTACATGTTCTCCCTCCACCTCCCTCTGACTTATTCTCTCACTCCTTCTCTTACCTTTATTTCTTTTTCAGATTTTTAGGGTCTTTTTATGTCTAGCATTTTAAATTTCCTGAGTATTTCTGTTGTTCTAAGTATGTATGGCTTTTCTCATTTATCTTATCAAACAGATTTTTAATCTGGGACTTTGACCAAAAATTTCACTTTATTTTATATTTTGGTAATTTACTTTTTCTGGATATCTCTGTTTCATCTGTCTAAAACTGCTTTCATTTGTAAAACCTGATCTTATAATTTTCTTGATCTTATAATTTTGTTACCTTTTCATTTCTTATTTTCTATCTTTTCTGTTTATTGTTTTATTTTCCTGGGAATTGTATGATATTCCCTCAAAAGGAAAGGATTTATGTTGAATATGTTAGTGGGTATCTATGCATCTAAGATTCTTGATACATAAGTTATAAGAATGCAAGTAAAATTCTCTAAATTTTCAACTCATCATTCATAATTCAACTCCATTTTTAGGAAAGGTTTGTTGTTTCTCCTTCATGTTGTCAAATATGAAGCCAAATATTCAAGGATTTTTATTCTAGTAACAAAATCAAGATACTATCTTCCTAAAGGAATATAAAGTCAACTGTTTCCTTTGCATATTGATTAACCTGGTTTATCTATTGAGTAATTGATAAGAAAATGTAAATGGTCCTTTGCATTATTTTCTCCAAATAACCACTCTATGAAGCACTGGCTTGTTATATAAACATGGAGGTAAAATTAGTCTCTGATGTGCTGTTCTTTCTAATGTGCTGTCCAACATCAACTTCCCAGACCATCCCTTATAGAACAATTGTACCTGCTACTTCTCACTACATCAAGATGCTCCTATCAACGAATTAGTGAAGGTAGGTCATTTTCACTACCGGGGAATATCTTTACAATTTTCCAGATGCTCTTTTCCCAGTGCCTCAATCCAAGGGATAGTGATGCCTAGTGTACTTGCTCATATCTACTCAGACGGGGTGGACTGGAGGAGGAGAACCCTTAAAGCACATCGTGTAGGCATAGGCAGGATTGTCCCACTTGTGTACCAGGTGGAAAGCCGCATTGCAACAAGACAAAGGAAATTAACTTTCCCTAATGTCTGCCTTTTCCTGAATATTGTATTTGGTAGATGACAGATTCCAGGTAATCCCTAAATGGTAATCCCTAAATCTTCCCACTCAGTAACCTGCTAACCAACAAATCCTTTCATTATACTCTCCTAATACCTCTGAAATTTTTGATATTTTTATTGCTTTCCTGATCTTTTTTTTTTTTTTGCTTTTTGGAGACAGGGTCTCGCTTTGTAGTTCAGGCTAGCCCTGAGCTCACTATGGTGCCCAGGCAAGCCGCCACGAACTCAGCAATCCTCCTGTCTCTGCCTCCTGAGTGCTGGGATTACAGGCGTGAGCCACCACGCCCGGCATTGTGGTATGCGGTGTTGATTGTTGGTGGGCGTGTCTCCACGCCCAGCATTATGTGTGGTTTCCGGGGATCGAACTCAGGTCCTTGCGCTTGCAAGGCAGGCGCTGGAACCACTGAGCTAACCCTCCGGCCCACTTTCCTGATCTTATATATTAATTCTTTTCTGAATGACTCGAGTAACTTCTTGATTGATTTTCTACCTCCTACTTTTCCATCATTTGTTCTCTATAATTTATTAATCTTAGTATTATAAAATATACAGTTTATTGTGCCCTCTTTCAGCTTAAATTGCTTATAGAGGTATTATATGTTGAGTTGAAAACTCGAACTCTAAAACCTATGTTTCATTGAGCCTATGACATGAGATAACCTCAGAGGATCTTTCCCATACCTGCTCATGCTGATTTATGCTCCAGCCAGGACTGGCAATATAATCTTTAGGACTCACTGCAAAACAGAATGCAGGCATCTTTTCAAATATTAAGAACATGAAAATAATGACAACAGAATTGCAGAATCCTTCTAAACCCTGGATTTACACAGACTAGATTGCAGGACCATGAAGATATCTGTTGCTGAGCCATTAAAAACTAAAACTAGGGGGCCGGAGATTTAGCTCAGTGGTTCCAGCACCTGCCTAGCAAACCCAAGGTCCCTTGTTTGATCCCAGGAACCACATAAAACAGTACAGGGTGTGATGACTCACACCCACCAGCGATCAGTACCACACACCACAGTTCTTGGTGTGGTGGCTCAAACCTGTAATCCCAGCACTCGGGAGGCAGAGGCAGGAGGATTGCTGTGAGTTCCAGGCTTGCCTGGGCTACACAGTGAGCTCAGGGCCAGCCTGAACTACAAAGTGAGACCTTGTCTCAGGAGAAAAAAAAAAAAAACAATAAAACTAGGAACAATGTAATACTACTGTGAAAAGCTTTCTACTCTCAATACTCATGAAGACCAAAGTATGCTATGTTTTATATATATTTATTTACTTACTTATTTGGCTTTCTTTGCTGAGGTTGTTTCCTCAGCCAGGCTAAATCATATTATTCCTTACAAACTCAGTTCAGATATGCTAAAATCTGGAAGTGTTTTTCCTCTCTTTCTTACTTCCAACTTTGATTAAATGTCCCCTCTCTTTTACGCTACTATGATTTCCTTCCTGTATGTGCTTTTATGACATATTATTTTTTTACTTGTCTCTTAGTTTGCAAATACTTTGACTTCCCCTTTACATGCTTATAGCCTAGAGCAGTTCTAAGCAAAAAACCTCATTTATAATAAATATTTGTTGAGCATAAAATTTAAAACAAATGTATTTCAGAAATAAAATTCAGAATTTCATTCTTTGTTTCATGTCACAATAGCATATGTAATTCTTCCCTTTGCATGTACTTATAAGTACATATTTTGCTGGTATATATCAGACATATCAGTATTATAATACAATTTTCACTATCTGCCATGAAGATTAGATGGAATAGGGGCCGGAGGGTTAGCTCAGTGGTTCCGGCGCCTGCCTCACAAGCGCAAGGTCCTAAGTTCAATCCCCGGTAACCACATATAATGCTGGGCGTGGAGACAGGCCCACCAACAATCAACGCCGCATACCACAATGCCGGACGTGGTGGCTCACGCCTGTCATCCCAGCACTTGGGAGGCAGAGACAGGAGGATTGCTGAGTTTGCAGCGGCTTGCCTGGACACCATAGTGAGCTCAGGGCCAGCCTGAACTACAAAGTGAGACCCTGTCTCAAAAGCAAAAAAAAAAAAAGATTAGATGGAATAGTGTCACCTTCAAAGTTAGATATGTAATAGACTGAAGGTATTAAATATCCAATTTTAAGTCCATTATTTGATATTTTACCCTCATGAAGTTAACTTTTCATAAATCTTGCATGTTTTGGAAATATTGTGGAGTTTAAGTATATATTTTTTAGCTCCTTGGCTAATGTTTTGTCTGGCATTTACTATCTAAAATTTATCTAAGGGCCATAGGAGTATATCTACCCAGATTTCCTCCTTCCCCAAGTTCGGGTTAGTTTTTGTGTGGCTGGAAGTGATGTAACTGCCAACACTTGCAGAATTTCACATCCATTATCACTTATGATGTCATATGCACAAATATTTCTCCTAAATCAATTAGCTAAATTTACTGTGCTGTGCCTATGTTAAAGAGGGAAAATTCTATAGCCTAAAATGATGAGTTTTTCCAATTAAATTATTGATATTTTATTAATAATAATTAATACACTCAAAGCATTCAGCTGGTGTTTTTCAACAAATTTTTAGATACCTGAAAACATAATAATATTTTTCTTTAACTTCATATTGAAATTATGTTATTAAAAATCTTGCATATTTCAGAAATACTGCAAGATTTTTTAAAGTATATGTCAGCTCCTTCCTAATGCTTCAAGTGACATTTGATAAGGTTAATAGTAAGTCTTGAACATTGATGGAAAAAGTATACCCTGTTCATGTGTAAAGATAACATTATTTTTACTGATTTCTTTTTTTTTTGAGAATTTTCGAGTGCTTCTACGTTTTCCTTGAAATCATCAGGACTTCAGTAAGCATCCATCCAACTATATATCTATATAAAGTTATAATTCAGCCTTAGCTTCCTGAGTAGCTGGAATTATAGGCATTGCCACCATACCCAAATTATATATTAATATTTTCACACTTTCTTTTCTTTTCCTTACATAGCTATCCCATTTGATTTCATCAATTCTAAAGACAGAAGAAACCATTGGTGTCTTTATCTCCGAATGATTTGTCATCTTAATTTGTTTTACTTTCAGAAACAGATTATGGACAGTTTACCAGATATCTCTATTTGGCTTTTACACTTACCTCAAATTAATAAATCTAAAGTTCAATAAATGATTTCTCCCATCAAATCAAAGCACCTCTTAGATTACTTTTTTTTTTTCTCTTAGATTACTTTTCAGATGTTTCAGTCTTACTCATTCATTCAATATCTCAAGGCCAAGAATCACTTCCCTTTAAACTATCAATGATCATATTTCATTAATTATAATACGGAAAGTCTCGTATTTATATTTAAATTTATGAATATCACCAATGTCCAAAACTTATTCTCTAGGCTATTTATTGCTAGCTATGAACCTTCATTTTCAGCTGACTTTTGTACACTAGTGAGAATTATATTTTATAATGGCAAGTTTTTATAATAGTACTTTCATTCTGCAGTCCTTGGACTTTTGCTTTCAGCCAAGATGCAGTAATAAGGAGCAGATTTATCTCCCATGTGAAACAACTAGAGGGTTTGACAAAATACATAATCTCTCTCTGGCCATGGATATCAAGTAGTGGGAGACAATGATATATGAGAGGCAGAAAATAAACAGTCCATTCACAGATGGAGAATGTTTAGGAACAGGAAAAGGCCGGGGATACAGCTTCCAAGAAAGACAATCCCTAAAATTTGTATTGGTCCCTACCTGATTATTCAGCACAGATCAAATTAGTAAATGTCCATGAAAAACATTTAGAACTAAGGACAATCAGATATAGAGAGATTTGCTAGAAATACATGATTTATTTCCTCCAATAGTAGGAAATCTTCATAATATAAGGCATTATGTAGAACACTTAGAAAGGATAGATTCAGTGAGAAATTCACTATTTTTAACCAATCTTAAAAATGAGATATGGAAATATTTCTCAGAAATGAAGATGTAACAGACTTTCTAAGACACAAAAGAAGCTGAAACAATTTATAATCAGAATAATATCATATAGAAAATATTAATTCAAATAGAAGAAAAATGATACCACAATGAACACAAAAAATCAAAATCATTAATATCTTGTCGGGCGTGGTGGTTCACGCCTGTAATCCCAGCACTCTGGAGGCAGAGACAGGAGGATTTCTGAGGTCAAGGCTTGCCTGGGCTCCATAGTGAGCTCAGAGCCAGCCTGAACTACAAAGCGAGACCCTGTCTCAAAAAAAAAAAAAATCATTAGTATCTTAATGACATAGGTAAATGCATACGATTTTTTCTTATATTTAAATAACATTAAAAGAATTAAACTTTAAAGAAAAACATAATGATAAAAGGAAGAATTCATAACTACGCTGAAGTAAAAAGTGACTGTCATGAAATCCAAAAGACACAGACTAAATTATTCCAATATATGAATTACATGGAAAAAGTATCTTTTAAAAAGATTGTGTTAAGTTGAATATATTTATTATATCCTCTGATGCAGCCATTGAAATAGTAAAATATGTTCATAATTTAAAAGTCAGAAAGGACATAAAATGAATATTCAATATAAAAAAGGAGCCTAAAAGAGGAAAAAGTAGAGGAGAGAAAAGATGGAGTGAATAGAAAATAAAAAGCAAAATGATAGATTTGACCCTAACCTAATCAAAAGTCAGGTAGATATCAGGATTGTATACCTCCATTAAAAGAAACTCTCAGATTGGGGAACAAATAGGAATATCCTGTTATGTGCTCTCTGAAATAAATCCACTTTATGGAAAAAGATGCAGTATGAGTAAAATAAGGAAAACATTATATTGTGATTAATTAAAGCTATGATTTTTTTTTTTTTTTTTTTTGCTTTTTGAGACAGGGTCTCGCTTTGTAGTTCAGGCTGGCCCTGAGCTCACTATGGTGCCCAGGCAAGCCGCCGCAAACTCAGCAATCCTCCTGTCTCTGCCTCCCGAGTGCTGGGATTACAGGCGTGAGCCACCACGTCCGGCATTGTGGTATGCAGTGTTGATTGTTGGTGAGCGTGTCTCCACGCCCAGCATTATATGTGGGCCGGAGGGTTAGCTCAGTGGTTCTGGCGCCTGCCTCGCAAGCGCAAGGACCTGAGTTTGATCCCCGGTGACCACATATGATTTTCTTTTTTAATAAAACACAAAATACACTTCAAAGCAAAAAGCACTTAAGTTTAAAGAAGCTTACTTTGTAATGATAAAGAGGTCAATCGGTCAAAAGAACTTAAACATTCTCAGTGTATAAATATTAACAACAGAGCTTCAAAATTTATAAAGCAAAAACTTATGCACCTGCAAAGTGAAAGAATTCCACAATTTCAGGGGTTTCAATTCTACTCCCTTACTAGTAAATAAAACAAAAACCAGAATCAGTAAAGATAGGGACTTAAACTATAGCATTACACAACTAAATATGATTAAATTTATAGAACAAGAATATCACATCAAACATTATTTTAATATGCATACAACACTGACTAAGATAGACCTGGGGTGGGGCATAAAGTGGGGTAGAGAATAAAGTCAGTCTCAATGATTTCAAAAATATTTTGTTATCTACACAGCTGAGATGATTTTACTGATGAAATATGCACATATTTTTAAAAGAAGTTTAAAATGACTATATAATAGCTTCTACCAAGTTAAAGACGACAGAATAGCTGCAAAGCAGTCTATCAGTTGAATACATATTAATAAAAAAACTAGACAAAAACATAGAATAAGAAAGATACAAGTAGTATTATTTGCAAACATATATAGAAGTTTCCAACTTAAATTATAGTAAATTTAATCTTTATATACCAAGTATAATATATCACAACCAACATATCCAGGAATATAAGATTAACTTAACTTTAATGATCTGGCAAAACTGCTCATAATATTCATAAACTAAATAAGAAAAATTTAAATTCAGTAGATTCATAAAAACAAAACAAAATCTAACATCTCTCTAAAGCACTCTTAACAAATTGTGGGGGAAGGGAGGTTCTTGTATTTAATAAAAGGCATATATCAGAAAGTTCCATCTAATAGCACTCTTCATAGTAATAGACTGAATGATTTTTCCCAAGATCAGTACAAACAATTATGCTCTCTCCAATTTTACTCAAGTTTCTATCTGAGGCCCTAGCACTATGCTAAAAAGAAACACAAACAGATT
>PVIC010018167.1:20393-32007 GCA_004025085.1 Thryonomys swinderianus
AAAAAAAAAACTAGTATGTATGGTTAATAAGATTGTAGGATACAAAATCAGTATGAAAATATCATATTGCATTTTCACATTTGGGAAACTATTCCAAATTTAAATTGAAATTATCATCATTTTATTTATTTCCTTTGCATTCATTTTGGTATTTTGGAAAAAGCACACATTTATGTAATTGACATATTTAGAAAAACTACTTTCTTGGCAGGTTAGAATCCTAATTGTTCACGGGTTGAAGAATTAATCTTTTGGCTATTTGCTTTTTTATTTTTAATAGTACATATTTGCAGTACATATTAGGAAACATTTTAGGAAAATTAAAAGGCTAGTTATAGATTGACAGTTGGCACATCCACAAAACACATCTTTTACTCACCCTTTCCCTCTACTTAATTGCAACAGCATAAAAATATAATGTACTTAGAACAAATCTGACAGATCATGTCAGATTTCTTTATATATAAAATTACAAAGCATTTTAGTATATGTGCTGCCAAACTGAGCACTACAAAGCATTTTAAAGAATTTTAAGGAAAACATAACCAAATGGAGAGAAATATTGAATTCAGACCTGATGACTGAATATGTCTATTACAATTATCTCCAACTGATTAAAATATTGCTAAGATGTTAATTTCTCTGTACTTGATTTAACTGCTCAATAAAATCTCAAAAATCCCAGATTATTTTTGAGACACTTGATAACATAAGTGCAAAAATTACACGAGAATCAAATGATACAGGAAAGACACATTAAACTTGAAAATGAAGATAAAATTGGAGAATAATTCTCTAAGTATTATTATGAAAATATATTTATAATACAAATGTAATTTTCATAATAATTGGCAAAACAGTCAATAGAACAGATACATCATCTGGAAATGGATGCCTTCATATAAGGCAAACTAAATTCTGACAAAAGTTTAAAGGAATTTGAATTGGAAGACAACAGTATTTTCAACAAATTTTGCTAGAGTTATTGAATATCTACAAGCAGAAATAAAAAGCTCATACTTCACATTATAGTTTTTAAATGTAATTAAAAATATATCATGTACTCATATGTTGTATGAAAATAAAAATTTGTTGAGGAAAGGGTGGGGAAGGAATGGGAGGTGTGACTATAAGGTAGAGTAATACCAAAAGCACAACTGTTGAAAGAAAACAAAAAGATAAATTGGATTTTATATTAAAAGTTTTGCTTTTAAAGATGCTATTTGAAAAATCTACTCATAGATTGAGAAAATACCTGCATATTATACATCTGAAAAATGACATATTTAGAAAATAAAAATAATTTTTAATTTAAATGAAAATTAACCCATAAAAACATATAAGATATGTGAACAGATATTTAATCAAAGGCAGGTACTGATAACACACAGACATGAAAACATTTAATCACCAGGGAAGCACTGATGAGACACCATTATATACCCACTGAAATAACTAAAAGAAAGCTGACTATACCAAGTGTTGACAAGAATGTGAAGGAACTAGAATTCTCATGTGGTGGGACTATATCCTACCAGCCCAAGATGTTTATCAAGAAAAGAAAAGCATGTATTCATGCAAATACTTAAATAAGAACATTCATTGCAGCTTTATCTATAATAACCTCAAACTGGAAACAAGCCAAATGTCCATCATGAGGTGAATGGATAAAGAACCGATAAGTATTCATTAAATGGAAGACTACCTAAAGCTATAAAAAGAATAAATGATAAACACAATAACATAGATCAACAGAAACTGATACAAAAAAGAGATAAATTAAGATATATAAATTATATAAATATTTAAAGAGCATACTAATCTGTAGTAACAAAAAATGTACAAAGGAAGGAGCAGATTGCCTCAGAAGAGAATTACAAGAGCATCTAAAGAAACTAAAATGTTGATTAGTATGATTAATATGTTCACTGCCTTGATTATAATGATCTCATCATTGTATGCATGCATCAAAATATACCAAATTCCATGAACTTCAAATATATATAATAAGTTATATGTAAGGTATGCCTTTTTAAAACTATGTGATTTGTTTTAAAAGAAAACTAGAAACTTGGTATAAAGGTTAAAATCTTTGTTTTATAAAAAATTGCACTTGAATTAGTGCAGCTAACCATGCGCTTCTCATTTGTACTCATACTGATTTTGCCCTGATATGGTTAAATCTTACTCTGATTATCATGTTTCAGTTTAAACATTTCCTTCATGAGCCCCAAGATGGGAAAATTTCCATACCATATGTTCTGCACTGTCCCGACTTCTTTTGTGCCATCCAGGTATTGTATTCATTTTCTAGACTGTAAATCACTTGTGGACAAAACCACTACTTGTGTCTGTAATCCAATAACCTAAAACAGACTTTTGAAATATAAAATGAAGTTATATTGTAACTGAATTGAGGAAAAAGAAAAGAAACATTTATAAGCAATAGGATTATCAAAGTACCCAGAAAATGATTGTCCTCTTCTTGGTCTAGACAGAAACTGCAACATGCTCTCTTCACCTAAAAGTTCTGTGTATGTATATCATCTGTGTTCTCTCCTGGGGTATTTAAACTATCTCCTAAGAGGAGAAGAAATTTTTTTCAAGTGATTTTCTCAGGTGAGCTCTCAGGTGAGTTAGAAAGTCAAGTGAACAAAGTTACTGTGACTTGTTCTTTTGATATTATCAGCTCCATAATATGGGCCCTCAGAGCTGGCTATATTTATAGTCTGAAAGATGAAATCAAGTCATCTCTTAAGGAAAAACTGTAACTTCCTAAAAATGGTGAGGGAATCTCAGTTTATTCAAACTCTCCTGAGGTGCATAAAAACGTATGCAACATAGTGTGCCCTAGGCTCCTGTATGCCATCAGAATGTGCAAAACAAAATGCATAGTCAGGAACAAATTATATCACATACTTGTTCATGTCTGTGCTCAATATATTTTTTTAAAGCCCTATCTTTTTTTCATCCATTCGAAAGAAACAGTGCCTGCTGTGTTCCCATCTCTGTATTATAGACTGGAGCTGGAGCAGTGGCTTTCAGCTGGGAGCAGTTTTGTCTCCCAGGGGATGTTTGACAGTGTTTGAATACAGTTCAGGTTGTCTTAACTTGGAGGGAAGCAGTGCTGCTAACATCTAGTACATAAACCAAAGATGCTGCTAAATATTGTCATGCATAGGATGCCTACTATTGTGAATTCTTCAACCCAAAATATCAGCAGTGCCAACAATGCGAAATCTTGGGCCTAAGCAACAGTACAGATTGAGATGTGTGCTTCTCTCAGATGGTCTGTGCTCTCAGTGAACTTGTAGTTGGTTTAAAGTAACCCTAAAAGGGGCAATGTGACGTCAAGCACTATTCTGACTGACTCATATTTTAATCTTCAATATGCAGCACAGCTTCTAGCCCATGGTAAGTGAATATTGTGTTGAGCAATAGAAGCCTCTTTGATTTTTGCTCTCTATATTTTTGCTGAGACATGGAGGTATAAGTATGTGTCTACTTGCATGAAAATAAATATAATGTACTGGGGTTGTTAATTTCTTTTAATAGTGTTATTGAAATATAACTGACATACAGCAAACTGTAAATATTTAAAGTGTAAATTTGACAAGGCTTGACAAATGTATACATGCATGAAAATAACTCCCAAATCAAAATAATGAATTTATCTTTTAGCACCAAATTGTTCCTCATAAATCTTTTCAAATCTGTTGTCTATTTTTATTGAGTTGTTTACCAGCTTTTGAAATGCTTTCATGTTGATACAAATTCTTTATCAGATATGTTACTTGCAAATATTTGTCACATCTGTCTCATATTTTTATTATTTTAACATATTTTAGGCATTTAAGCCTTTAATTTTATTAACTTATTTTTTTCATTTATGGAACATTTTGATGATATATTGCAATGGCTTGTATCTAGATGTCCTTCCAAAGACTCATGTGGTCATAGATGGAGCTTCTCCAACCTGGCTGAATCTAGTGCATGTGACACTGAGATTAAGAGTATATGGTATTAAGTTAGTCCACTCATTGGAATTAGCATAGCCCTGAACATGCCTGAATGGATTTAACCAAAGACAGAAGCCCCACACTGGGTGAGGATGGCACTGCCCAAAAGGTTTGTAGCCTCATGGATAAAAGGAAAGGCTGGCTTGCTGTTACTCACTGCTTCTTGCCTGCCCTACTGTGAACTGTTTCATCTCTGCAATGCCCCTTTGCCATGTCACCTGGCCTTGCAGTCAGCTAACTATGAACAGACACCTCTATAAATTGGGAGCTGAAGTAAACATTTTCTCCTTTAACTTGTGGGTATCAGATATTTTGTCTCAGCAACAAGTAAATTAACTAAGACAATAGTTGCCCAACCAATGCTACAAAGATTTCTTTCTATATATTTTTATAGGAGAGTTTTAATTTTATATTTAGGACTGATTAAATTTGAATTATACATGGTATAAAGAATGGATCAAAAATAATTTTTTTTGAGACAGGGTCTCACTTTGTAGTTCAGGTTGGCTCTGAGTGAGTTTGTGTAGAACTGACACTATTCATTGCTTAATTACTTGTAAAATTGACTGGTGAAACTTGAAATCTTCTTTGAACTAGAGCTCAGGAGGGATTGTAGGAATTTAATTTCTTTGGTACTGAGATCTTCAGATAATGTATTTTTAAGTTAGTTTTGTTGCCTTACTTTTATTCATGACAGTTGTTGTTTTCACCAAATATCATATTTATACACCTTTATATACACCCATTTTGTATTTGTGCTTTTCACTCTTTTTATGTAGATCCAAGTTTCATTTAGCATTTTTTTTCTTCTTCAAGATTTCCTTTAACATTTTATGTGAAGCAGTTCTTTGGTGGTGAATTTATTTAAACATATCATGCCTGAAAAACTAAGCTAATGTTGAAGAAAATTTTTACGAGTGGAAAATTTTAAATTGACATTGGAACATGTATATCACTGCCTCTAGATGGCATAGTCGTTGGCAAGAAGTCTGACCTCATCTTTATCATTTTTCCCTCTTGTAGTATGTCTATTTTTTGCTAATGTGTTTTAAATTTTTGTTTTTGTCATTAGCTTCAAGACATTGTATTATATGACCTGCTGTGGTGCCATTTCATGTTTCTTGATCTTGAGGTTTGTTGTGCTTCCAAGAATCTGTAAGCTTCAATCATTCAAGTTTGAAAACTGCCTGCCTTATTTAAATACTTCAAATCATTTTGTCTTCTTTTAATGACTCTGATCTCATTTAACTTATATAAATATTTCTCCTAACTGAAATTTGTATTCTTTGATCAACATCTCCTTGTTTTTCTTCATTGTTCCACTATTTAAATTCATCCTGCAACTTGCCAATTCTTTTCATTTTTCTTTAATCTTTTTCCCTGTATTTTATCCTGGATATATTTTACTGCTATGTTCCCAAGACAACTAATCATTTCATACGTAAGATCCAATTATCTGTTAATTTCAAATAATTTATTTTTCATCTTAAATATTGTATTTTTCTGTATAGAAGTTTTGGTTTCACCTTTTCCTATCTCTCTTCAGGGAGTTTAATCTTATTCTTGCTTCTTGCATGTAAATTATTTAAATGTATTTTTCTATTAATCTTGCCAGGCAGCTCTTCTGACCTTGAAAGGTTTCCTCCCCAGGCTGTACTGTTAGCTTCTTTACTGAGCACATCAGCGGAGCCCGCACCAGTGCATATATTTCTGCAGCACTATCCTTGCACAGCTTTCTCAGCTCAAATGCTCAGCTGTCTGGCTCACAGATTTGGTTTTTCAGACTTGCAGTTCTGTCTCTTCAACTCTGACAGTTTGCTTTAAACTCTGTACCTTTATACCTATTCCTCAAATTAGATCTAAAACAATCTCAAGACATTCACCTGGCAAAATTAGAGGACTCATCTCTTTTTTTCTCCTCTCTCAAGGATAAACCACATTTATTCTCAATGTTGCCTCTTTAACGTTGCTTAATATTCAAATTCTTGAAAGCCATTTTTTAAATAGTTTGTTCAGTGATTTCCTTTGTGAGTCTGATGCAGTGGCTGTTGCTTCATCTTGACCGATAGAAAATGGTCATTTTGAAATGTGCTCTTCTTTTATTCAGTTCTATTTTATGCCAGCTATTTTCTCTCCTTTACTATCTTCCTTCTCTAAGTAAGTTTTTAAAAAGTAACACTTGTTCCTCCAAACATAGGGTCCCTATTTAATAAATATTATAAATAGAAAATATAAACATCAGTTATAATCAATATCAGAGAATCACAACTCAGTGTAACTCACAAGATCACTTTGCATTCTATGACTAAAAAGAAAAAAGATATATTAAAAGTGCCATTTAAACACTTTCATTTAATATGAAAATATAAAATCGCACAGAAGGACACATAAGTGCAAAAGATGTATTAGTACAGTTGCAGAAGTTATGCTAATAGATTTCTTAAGAAGGGTAAATCACATCTTCTCAGAGGTGTTAGGCTTGGATCTAAACAGTCCCAAAAGCCTTATTCGTTCAAAGGTGAGGCTCTTGGAAGAGGACTGGGTATGTGGATGCTGAAAAGTCCAGAGGTGACTGTGCTGTCAGTGGGGTCCGGTTGGAAGAGGTGGTCACTGAGGGTATTACATGGAAGGTGTATCTCTCTCCCTGGTTCCTCCCTTCTCTCTGCTTCCTTGCATGATTGAAAGTGAGTAACTTAAGAGAATTTCAGGAGGTAAGAAGTAGAAAGAAAATGAGTTTAAGGAAGACCCCCATTGTGCAAAAATTATAGGCATAAGAATTTAGGATTTTTCTAGCAATTGATTTGAAGTCTCAAGTGATTTTGAGCAAAGTTTTTAAAATTGAGTTTATTGGTACATCATATATATATATATATATATGTATATATATATATATATATATATATACACATTAAGATCACATTCAACATTGAAAATTTGTACCTGTACATGACACAACTTGATTCTCATTTTTTCCCATTCCCCTGCATCTGCACCCCCTATATACATAACCTAAGAAGACGAGTTTTGAGCAAAGGATGGTAGGTTCTAATATAGGTTTGGTCTCTAGATATTGTACAGTAAAAATGTACAGGTGGTTGAGAATAAAACAAAGGAAGTAGTTGGAGTGATATTCCAGTGAGACACTGTAATAGTCTGAACTAAAACATTATGATTAGGGTTAGAGTTAGGCAGGTGATGTTCAGAAACAATTCTAGATGAACACTTCATATAGAAGATGAGAGAAAAGGAAGACTCAAAGATGATTGTAAGGCTAACTTTCAAGTAGCTTGAAGAATGTAGTCGTCATTCACTTAGATGGAAAAAGAAATCCAGTATTGATCATGTTAATTCTGACACATACAGTGGTTTATGTTGTGTACAAAAATGGGTACATGAGTTTGGAACTGAGGTCACAAATCCTGGATATGAAAATTTGAGGATCATCAGTAAGTAGAGATTGTATCTAAAGCCAAGACTCTCAGTTATGCCCCAAGGAAATCAGCATAAAGTTAGAGGAACTGAGGTCCAGCACTAAATCCTGACACATGCTGATATTAACAAGTTAGTAAATATATAGGAACCAGTTAATAAAGACTAAAAGGCAGCTAGGGAAGTAAAAGGAAATCTGTAGATTTTAGCAGGTGCATGAAGTGTTTCAGGAAGAGGGAACAGGGAATAATCAACTGTGCCAAATGTTGTAACTGGGTCAAAAAAGTGAGTGTGGAGATTTAGCATTTCAGAAGTCACTAGTGACTTTGATAAGAAAAGTCTGATAAGTGATCAGAATGGGTTTAAAATGGAATGAGGACAAGAAAATTGCAAAGATTACATGTAGATAACTTTTTCAGGAGTTTTTTGCAGCAGAGAGGAGGAAAGAAATAGATCATCAAATTAAAGGGGACATGATGTTTAAAGAAGTTGTTTTTTTTTTTAAAAAAGAAAATAATAAGAGTATATTTTTGACAGATAAGAAAAATCAATGGTGATTGAAAAACCATAGAAATAAAAATAATTCCTTGGGCAATATCTTGGAGTAAGGAAATGGGTGTAATCTAATGCTGAAGTGTAGAGTGTGACATTCACAAGACCTCTGCTATTGTACCCATTGAAAGAGAGGAGGAGACATATTCCTTGAACAAAGATCCAAGCAAAAATGAAAATGCAATAGTGGGAATATGTAGAACATTTCCCCAGACTGTTTTTACCACTGTATTTTCGTAATAATGAAAGGGAAGCCATTAGTTGACCTCAACACTGACAAGGAGTTGTCAGGCTTGAGGGAGATGAAGGTGTGAAAGAACCATTTAAGAAGGTAGGTGTATCAATAGACAGTGAAATACAGTAGCCATCAGTCAAATAGGTTGTAATTTGAACTCAAGTTTTGTTTTGTTTTACAGAAGTGTATGAAGCAGAAAAAGAAAAGGGAAAAGGCACAGAAGATACAAATGATCAATTATAATGACCACCCATATTTTAGAGAAGTGTACAGGACAAAGCATATCTGAGGGAATGAGGAACAGTGAAACAATGATAGAACAAACAAATTTTACAGTCCCTACTGTGATGAAGAATTGAGTTGGAGAACTACAGGGAATAAATTAAATAGAAAGTGGTCATTTATGACACAGTGTTTGAGATTGATCCTGCAGTGGCCCCCAGAGTTCTTTATGCTCCTGCCATTATCCTTATACTTGTCTGCAGTGCAACCAGTAGGTTTATCATACCTTTTATTCTTGAGTATGTTACCACTACAAAAATCCAGGATTTGTCAGTTTTCTATCACTCTTCAGATTGCAACTTGGGTGTGGCTCCGAACATGACTTTTGCTGAAATTATCTTCCACATTTACCATTTCTTGAAGCCCTTTTACTATAATCCCTCAATTTTAGGATCTATCATCAGCAAAATTCCCCACATATTTAACGTTTCCTTACCACATTTCTGTAGCATAAACTTGTTTCTCTGGGGATCTCCTCACCACTGATCCTCTCTATAGTGATGGATACTTTGTCATGTCCCAATTACCAAGACTCGGAGGTGGGGTTTCTCACCATCTCTTGCTCTTTTAAAAATTTGCCAGTTTTGAATCTACATCACTGAATGAGCGATCCACAAATTCTCTTGTTTTAACAATCTACTGACCATGAACAACTTTCTCTTATTCTGTAACAGTTTTGTGTTCATGCCCCTGCTAATCACATTCTCAAACACTATTCCTAAAAAATTTTAATGGCTTAAATACATCTAGCAGCATGCTCAATATACAATAAAATGTCATTTGTGTGAGGTGCTGAATGTATTATCTCCCTTGAAAGTCAAAAACACTAAATGTTAAGACTTTTCCCATAAAACTATGGCTTTGTATACTGAGAAAGAGAAATTAAAATATCAAAAGCATTTCATGAGTCTAAAAAAAGAAATAACAGAAATATGACTTGATAAACTGAGAAAAAAGTAGTAATATTTACTGGTTAACTGACAGTAATAACTAAAGATTTATGGAAATGGTTCTCAACTACTCAGGAGTAATCTGTGGATGTTACTATACACAGTACGATATACTCTCCAGCCACACCCAAAATAAGGAATTATTCAACTCAAAATGTTTCTAGAGCTAGATGAATAACCTGGTTTATGGTGATGAGCACAGTTTATTTCAAAACATCCACTCGGAAAAGTACAATGATTTATACTACATAAAATACAGTATTTTATATGGAATCAGTATACAGCAAAAACTTTTTTAAAATCTAAAATTTCTGAAGGATTAAAGGCACTCTGACATAAAGAAAATGAATATAACACTTTCAGAGCCTAGGATTTTTAAATTCCTTTGCTCAAGAATACAGAGAGTTTAGCTGTTTTGTCTTAAATTGATATGTAGTTTAGTTCATGATTTTAAATAGACATTTTTCCACTGCACTTTAAAGAGCTTTTACTTAGGCTTTGGTCTTTCATTTGGAAGAAAAATGTTTTCTAACTGGATGTGAGGTCATGGGTGCACAAAATCCATTCTCCCATTTACAATGGAGACTCAATGCTGGTCTTTTGAATCTATTTAACTGTAGGTAGAAAGGGGCTATTGCCTTTATATCTATGACCAGTGGCATTATGAGACTAAGTGGCTTGATTCCACTACCACTCACGTGGTAATTTCTTCATATTCTTTTTAGTATCCATCCATCCATTTATTTAAAAAGTGTTTATTGTATTCTTACTATATGTTAAGCAGTATGTTAGCAGTGAACCTAGGAAGATACATAAAAAAATAAAATGCCTGGCTTCAAACTCCTTTCATACACCGGAGGAGAGAGCCACATAAATGATAATAATTTAACAAATTATTATTTATAAATTAATAAACAGATAATAAAGAAAAGGTATAATAGCATGCAGAAAAGAATGACTTGGGACTCTACCACTGGAAAGTAATTACAGATTTACAAGATCAAATGATATTTTGTTGAAACTTACAAATAAAAGAAAAGACAAATTGATTCATTTTTGGGAAAGTCCACATATCTTGTACCATATACAAGAAAATTCATGATCCTTTTTTTTTTTTTTTTTTTTTTTTTTTTTTTTTGCAGTACTGGGAATTGGACTCGGCCCTTGTGCATCCAAGGTTGGTGCGGTACCACTTGAGCTAAATCCCCAGCCTCTTTTTTTCCTTTTAATGCTCACAGTAACCCAAATGGTACAATGTCAGCATTTTATACATAAAGAAACAGAACTTCACATAAGTTTGTGTGTTATTCTGCTTTCATGTCACTTAAACGAAATACTTTACACTGCCCAATTAAAGAAGACACAGTCCAATTTGGCACGTGATTTGCAGGAATTCAGTCTATGGGTTGCTAGCTCCAAGTCAGAAATAATAGGGTAGAGGGCATGGAAAAGGAAAGCTGTTCACCTCACAGCAGCCAGGAAACAGCAAGAAGAGAGGAGCCAGGGACAAGAACACCTCCTTCCAGGTCATCCCCAGACACTGCCTTTTCTGACCAGGTCCCAACTCCAAATAGCACATTCAGCATGAACTCATTAGAGGTTGATCCAACTTCTTTATTCAATTACTTTCTAAATATACCCCTCCCAATTTCTGAGATGGCCAGGTGACATTTACATCTAATCATAACCTTCTGCCTCTGGCCTCCAGAAGACTCAGGTTCTTCTCATTACACAAAATGTCTTTAGTCCAAAATTTTAATAGTTCCAACAATACCAAAATGTCCAAATCCAAAGTCTCCCTTACACTCAAGGCAAGCACTTAGATGTTAATTAAAAATACAAAACAAAGGGCCGGAGGGTTAGCTCAGTGGTTCCGGCGCCTGCCTCGCAAGTGCAAGGTCCTGAGTTCGATCCCCGGTAACCACATATAATGCTGGGTGTGGAGACACACCCACCAACAGTCAACACCGCATACCACAATGCCGGACGTGGTGGCTCACGCCTGTCATCCCAGCACTCGGGAGGCAGAGACAGGAGGATTGCTGAGTTCGCGGCGGCTTGCCTGGGCACCATAGTGAGCTCAGGGCCAGCCTGAACTACAAAGCGAGACCCTGTCTCAAAAAGCAAAAAAAAAAAAAAAAAAAAAA